>JBCEWC010000782.1:13517-49441 GCA_038996855.1 Solanum aculeatissimum | reverse complement strand
AATAGATGAAATAGGGTTTAGGGGATGATTTAGGGGTTTAGGATACCTTAAGGGACCAAAAGGGGGCTTAGGGAAATATTAAATCACGGAAATACCATTAATAAACCAGAACTTTTCACTGTAGAAAACACCCAAACGGATCTACAGTGCCGTCAAGATGTCTCACGGACCATTCAACTGACCGTCTAGTTGTACTTAGCCAAATTCTATCGCGAACTCTCGGAGAACTTTCTGTTACACTTCATGAACCCACAAATGGTCCGTTTAAGGTGATACATCTTGTTAAAGGAACCTTCAAGCCTTCCGTAGAGACAAAATTATAAGACAAACCTTTGCCTAGCCACTGCCTCACTCCACGAGGCAGTAAACGACTCGTCAACACTCACACGAGCCGTTCAAGGCTTTGTGAGTTTGGACTTAGCTTAGTGGTGGTTCCAGGCCACCCCAAGCTTACTGTGATACCCCACGGGACCCTAGATGGACCGTTCAAAGTTTCACTGTTCGTGCAAATGTCTTTAGCCATTTTTCCGAGCCTATCTCCAATGGCTTCTGAATTTTAGACAGTTTCACTGTTGGGGCCATATCTCCCTCATTCGATATCCAAATTGAGTGAAACTACTTGTTTTGCAAAGCTAACGCAAAGATATTCAATTTGATATGTGTTAGCTCATATGGTGCATCCTACATAAAAAGGTATGACTATTTGAAGTACACTGCTGAAACGTTCCCTCTAGGCCACTTTCTAGCCCAATTTGCATTTGGCCATTTAAACTCAACCCGTGGCTACAAAAACTCAACCATGGCTTGTAGTACATCATAGAATGCCAACCATAAGTAGATTTCAAAAACTTTCGTGTTGTTACAGTTTTCTTGTTAAATTATGCTCTTCCGAACCAATGATGTGTAAATTGATGCTGAGATGGATTGTTTGAGGACTCTCGAGTTTTCATTTGCCATGTCATGTATAGGCCCTTCTTTCGGGTCATGAAAAAGATAGTATCATAATATTAGATTTCTAAATGGTCCTCAGAGATCAACATGCCGCGTCAAGTAGAGTCTTATTCATGGGTGTGTCATGCACCATATCTATGAGTGAGAGGCTATGGAAATGTTCTAGGAATTTATTTCACTTCTTTGTCCCTTATATCGTGCTGTGAATCATTTCGTAAGACTCACTGATCTAATGGTATCCTTGTTACTCTTTCGGAAGATGCCTCCCCGAAGAGCCCTTTTCCCTAGACAAGCCTCG
The DNA here is from genome assembly GCA_038996855.1 of Solanum aculeatissimum. NCBI lineage: Eukaryota > Viridiplantae > Streptophyta > Magnoliopsida > Solanales > Solanaceae > Solanum > Solanum aculeatissimum. The sequence goes on along the minus strand of JBCEWC010000782.1, from coordinate 48,192 downwards.
GTTAATGAGGATCAGGATCCTCAAGTGCCTATGGGGGAGCAAACTACTCAAGAAGAATTTTGTACTGCTATTTCCATGTTGGCTCAGGTTGTGGCAAATCAGGCTAGGTAGGCTAATTCTTCTCTTACTGTCCCTACTCCGGCTGCTAGGGTGAGGGATTTCACCAGGATGAACCCTTCGAAATTCTATGGGTCAAAGACTGATGAGGACGCTCAAGACTTTATTGATGAGCTCACCAAGGTGCTTACTATTATTAGGGTGACTTCAAAAGAGAAAGCTGAGTTAGCTACTTATCAACTGAAAGATACGGCTCAGGTGTGGTATACCCATGGTTGATAGAAAGGGTTGGTGGTTATAGGGTTGGTTGGGACGAGTTTAAAATACATTTCTGGATTGTTTCTTTCCTCTTGAGCTCCAAGAACCCAAGATGACCAAATTTATCAATCTTAAGCAAGGTGGTATGGCTGTGAGAGACTATTCCCTCAAGTTCACCAAGCTCTCAAAGTATGGTCCTATGTTAGTGGCTGACTTCCATGCGAGAATGCACAAGTTCATTTTTGGGATCTCTGACTTGGTGGTGAAAAAGTGTCGTACCGCCATGCTTATTTGGGAGATGGATATTTCTAGGCTCATGACTTATGCTGAACAGATTGAGAGAGAAAAGCTTAAGGAGAGGAGAATGAATGTCTCTGAGAGAAATGCTATGAAGGTGGGTTCTCCAATCCTAGGAGTGGTGGTGGGAATGTTTGTTTCCATCAGGGCCAATGATCAAATGCAAAGGTGGTCATTGCTAGAGTGCCTCTTCCTAGGGTACCGGTCCAAGGTGGGCCAATGGTCCCTTGGTATGGTAAGTGTGGAGGAAATCACTCTAGTGAATGTAGGAAGATTTTGGGTGCTTACTTCGGGTATGGAAGTATGAACTATAAGGTCGTTGATTGTCCAAAGAATACCAAAAAGGTCAAGTGGTTCCAGGTGGTCAGGGTCAGCCGAATGCTCAAGTTGGTGGGGCTCCCAGAAATAATAGGTTCTATGATCTTCATGCCAGACAGGAGGTCGGTGAGGTTCTAGATGTTGTGATTGGTACGTTAAAAGTCTTAGATTTTGATTCTGATACTTTGCTTGATACAGGTGCAAATTTATATTTTGTAACTCCTCTTTTGGCTGTTATGTTTGGTTTGAGTCCTGAATTATTAAGAGAGCATTATGCGGTCTACACTCTTGCGGGTGGGTTTGTTGTTGCTCAAAAAGTTTATCGAGGTTGCCCTATCTCTATTTTACATAAGATCCTCCCTTGTGGCCTCATAGAGTTTGAGATGTTTGATTTTGATTTCATACTTGGGATGGATTGGTTGCATGCTTTGTATGCCTCTATTGACTGTAGAACCCGGATAGTCAAGTTCCATTTTTTGGATGAACCTATTTTGGAGTGGAAGGGTAGTGATTCCACTTTTAAAGGTAGGTTTATTTCCTACCTCAAGGTCAGAAGGATGATTTCTAAAGGTTGTATCTATCATATTGTAAGTGTTTGGGACATTAAATCTGAGCCTCTACTCTTGAGTCAGTTCCCGTGGTTAATTAATTCTCAGATATTTTTCCCGATGATTTGCCTGGTGTTCCCCCCGAAAGGGAAGTGGACTTTGGCATAGAACTTCTTCTGGATACCCAACCAATATCTATTCTTCCTTAACATTACCATATGGCCCCAGTCGAGGTGAAAGTGTTGAAGGATCAGTTGAAAGACCTTTTGGAGAAGGGTTTTATTAGGCCGAGTATTTCACCGTGGGGTACTCCAGTGTTATTTGTAAGGAAAAAAGATAGGTCACTCTGAATGTGTATTGACTATCGACAGTTGAATAAGGTTACCGTTAAGAACAAGTATCTGTTGCCCAGGATCAATGACTTGTTCGACCATTTATAGGGTGCCACCTATTTCTCAAATATTGACCTCTATTTTGACTATCACCAGCTGAAGGTAAGGGAGTGTGATATCTCCAAGACAATATTTTGAACTAGATATGGGCATTTTGAGTTTGTGGTAATGTCGTTTGGCATGACTCACGCTCCGACCGTGTTTATGGATCTAATGTATAGAGTGTTCAAGCTATTCCTTGACAGTTTTGTGGTTGTCTTGATCGATGATATATTGATCTACTATGGAAGTGAACAAGAGCATATGGATCACTTGAGGTTGGTTCTTTAGACTTTGAGGGAGAAGCAATTATTTGCCAAATTCAGCAAGTGTGAGTTTTGGTTGGGAGAAGTGGCCTTTCTTGGTCACATTGTGTTGGGTGATGGTATCAAGGTTGATCCAAAGAAGATTGAGACTGTGAAGAATTGGCCTAGGCCATTGACTCCTTTTGATATTCAAAGCTTTCTTGGATTAGCTGGTTACTATCGAAGATTTGTTAAGGATTTCTCATCCATTGCATCCCCTCTAACTAGGTTGACTCAGAAAAAGGCTAAGTTTGTTTGAACTAACAAGTGTGAGGAGAGTTTTCAGACGTTGAAGGATCGACTTATATTAACTCCTATTTTGACTCTGCCAAATGGCTTAGATGGGTTTGTAGTGTATTGTGATACTTCTCGGGTAGGGTTGGGTTGTGTACTCATGCAACATGGTAATTGAAGGTAATTGAAGGTGCATGTACAAAATTACCCGACTCATGATCTTGAATTGATGGCTGTGGTGTTCGCTTTGAAGGTTTGGAGACATTACCTATTATGGGGTCCATGTTGATGTATTCACTGATCATAAGAGCCATCAATACGTATTCACCCAAATAGACCTTAACTTGATGCAAAGGAGATGGTTGGAGCTACTTAAGGTCTATGACATGAGCATTATATACCATCATGACGAGGCAAATGTGGTAGCCGATGCCCTTATATGGCTATCCATGGGTAGTGTGTCTCATGTTGATGAAGGAAGAAAAGAGTTGGCAAAGGATGTGCACAACTTGGCCAGGTTGGGTGTTAGATTGGCTGACTCCAATGATGGTGGTATTCATGTTCAAAATGGAGCAGAATTCTCTGTGGTTGTGGATGTCAAGGAAAAACAAGATTTAGACCCATCTTTGGTTGACTTGAATAAGTTGGTTGTCGAAAAGAAGATCGGGGTTTTCTCCCAAGGGGGAGATGGTATGCTTTGGTATCTTGATTGGTTGCGTGTCCTCTATGTTGATGGGCTTAGAGAGGTAATTATGAGTGAAGCTCACAACTCGTATTATTCCATACATCTGAGATTCACCAAGATGTATCGAGACTTGAGGGAGGTTTATTGGTGGCATCGTATGAAGAGGGACATAACCAAGTTCGTGTCTAAATGCCCTAGCTGTCAATAAGTGAAGGTGGATCATCAAAGGCCCGGTGGTTTGACCCAAGACATTGAGATTCCTACTTGGAAATGGAAAGATGTGAATATAGAGTTTTTTGTTGGTTTGACCCGTACCCATAAGAAATTTGATTCCTTATGGGTATTGTCGATCAGATGACCAAGTCGACTCATTTTCTACTGGTCAAGACTACCTACACTGCCGAAGATTATGTAAAATTATATATCCGAGAATTGGTGAGGTTGCATGGCGTGCCTATGTCTATTATATCAAATCGTGGTTAGCAATTTACTTCTCATTTTTGGAGATCTTTCCAAAGAGGCCTTGGTACTAAGGTGAAGTTGAGTATCACTTTTCATCCCCAAACTGATGGTCAAGCCAAAAGGACAATTCACATATTGGAGGATATTTTGAGGGCTTGTGTATTAGAGTTTAAAAGAAATTAGGATGATGATCACCTACCGCTCATTGAGTTTGCTTATAATAATAGTTTCCATACTAGTATCGAGATGGCACCGTTTGAGGCTTTATATGGAAGAAGATGTAGGTCCCCGGTTGGATGGTTTGAGTTAGGAGAAATGACCTTGATTGGCCTGGATTTAGTAATTGAGGCTATGGAGAAGGTGAAGCTAATTCGGGAAAGGTTGAAAGCGGCTCAAAGTAGGCAAAAGTCTTAGTCGGATATTAGGAGGAGAGACCTTGAGTTTCTTGTGGGTGATTGGGTGTTTGTGAAAGTCTCACCTTTGAAAAGTGTGATGCATTTTGGCAAAAAAGGGCAAGCTTAGTCCCCGGTATGTGGGCCCTTACAAAGTTGTTGAGTGGATTGGCAATGTGGCTTATAGATTGGACTTGCCCCCGAACATGGTTTCTATTAACCCGGTCTTCCACGTGTCTATGTTGAGGAAATTGATTGTGATCTTAGTGTAATAGTGCCTTTGGAGGATATCAATTTTGAGGAGAATTTGACCTATGAGGAAGTGCCAGTTGAGATCTTGGATACGCAAGTGAAGAGGCTTTGCAATAAGGATGTGGCTTCAGTAAAGGTACTTTGGAGAAATCAACATATGGAGAGTACTACATGGGAAGCGGAGTTAGACATGAGGACACAATATCCCTATCTTTTCCCATGTACTCAAGCCTAAGGTACTAAGTTTTTTTTATTTTCCAATGGTCCTAATTCATTACCTCTTGACTCTCGTGACATGACATGCATACATACGCACAAAAATGATTTAAAGATGTTTTGAATGGCTTGATAATGTCTTGACATGAGTTTTTAATGACTTGTAATTTTCAAGAAAAGGTGTATGCATTTTGTTTACTTGTTAAGATGTTTCTTGTTTGAATCTAGACTTTCAAGCCTATTCTAGCGCATTCAAGGACGAATATTCTCAAGGGGAAGATAATGTAAGGACCCGTACTTTTGAGGAACTTATCTATGCTTAACTCACTGGTTTCCAACTCGTCTTGAGTGATTTACGAATGTTTCGGGTCTCACTTGTCAAATCTTGATCAAAAGAGCTCATTGGATAAGTTTTTGCATGAAGACTTATAGAAGCACTGACTTCAAATAGCTATATCTCTTGGTGCAGGATGAAATGAGTTGACTGTGACCTATCAAATTGAAGCTCTTTGAGTTATCTTTCCAACACACTTGGTTTCACTTAATTCGGAGTTTTCATAAAGAATTTATAGCCTTTTTAGTGGGACTGCCTGTGCAAGTTTGCTTTTTTGGAAATTTGCCTAAGGCTTGGCACCAAGTGACCCCTCACGGACCGTGTACCACTATATGGTCCGTGAGGAGGTCTTTCTGACCTCTCATGAGGCGTGGTAAGGCATTTTGTGATGAACTACACATAAGGAGTGGTTCTATGTATAAGGTATAGTTCCATAATTCACGTCATCAAGGAAGAAGGCTTCATGGACAGTGTGGGACATAATGGTCTGTGTGCCTTTCCGTGGAAGAGATCCAATCAAGGCTCTTGGCCAAGTGAGGCTCCATGGACCATTTTATGGTCTGTGTGAAGCCTCACGGCTTGTGAGGCCTTTCGTATGGCTACGAGAGTAAAATATTTTCTAAGTATGGATCACCATCTCGGACCTTCGTCAGTGTTATATTTTCTAAGTGCGGCTTGATGGAGGGGTTCACGGCCAATTTGCCTCTACACGATCCATGTAGTGGACCGTGAGGATGACCAGGCAACATTTTCTTATCCATTCTTTAATGGGTGATATTATGGTAATAAAGGTTCAATTATGCATGTCCCCTTACTCTTTAAATCTATGCATGGGTGATATTATTTAAGCTTTGATTATTGTTTTAACTATGAATTTCATAAATATTCTTTCTATTATGAGTTTAAATTATGAATTCTAATTTCCCATGCTATTGTTATCATCATTCATGACATATGCATACTTGAAACTTGATTTTAATGAAACTCTTATTGTGGGCTAGTCCCACCTTGACTTGACTTGACTTAATTTTTGAACGACCTGGATATGACTAGAATGTGATCACATCTTGCCTTGACTTGGCTCATTGAGTATCTTGGGTGTTTACACCATCTTGTACCTGTCTTGTATGAGCTACTCCTATGCATTAAACCTTGCACTTGATACCTGATCTATGATTTGACTTTTGAGCCCAACTATGTATTGCATTGATTTGAAAGGCAACCTTCGTTTTTAAAGCTTGTATATGTATATGTATTCCCGTGAGTTTTGACTTAGTACCGAGGGATTAGAGTCGGGGTCGACTATCTCCAAGGGTCCATACTCCTTTCCATCAAACCATGTGCAAACATGGGATTCTCTTTTCTTGGGATTGACTTATATTCCCCTTTTTAGGGTTGACTTGGGATCTACCTAACAAGTAGTCCAATTCCAAGTAGTAGCTCACTTGGTCTCTCTTGTTGTCGGTTGAGGTCACATCCCCGCTATGACTATGAAACTATCACATTCATGCATCATGGGCTTCATGTCTTTACATAATATCTTTCTTTGCTTATATACTTCTTTTTTATTTATGCCCTTTCCATCTAACTTGTTTTGCAGCATTTCATGTTCATGGCATATGCATTTCATGCTCGCATACTTAGTGTATCATATGTACTAACCCATACTCTTTATATACATGATCTAACCATGTAGTGGCCAGAGACGATATCTATCCACCTTTGGATGGTTAGCTTGGTGATCTTGGATTGCTGCTAGTGGTGAGCCCTTTATTCCAATGGCAAGAGCCACCTTCATCTATCTTATGTTATGTTATTTCTTTTCTATCTTATGAGTTGAGGGTGAGCTTGGGACATGTCATAGCCCCCGCATTATCTTATGTAGAGGCATTGTTGGACATATCAAATTCTCTTGTATATTGCTCGTATTATATGTTTGTTTGAGATGCTATGACTACTTCATGCTTTGACTATGATTGTGCTTATGCTATTATGATATGTTTAATGGGAATGTGCTTATATGGAAAGTCACAAGCCCTTCCTTGCCCTTATAGCGTGAGTCATACTTACCTTCCCCTTAGAACGTAATTGTTATATGCTATGTGATTCATGAAAATCCTTTTCCCATGACATCCCCATAGCTTGAGTCCAAAGCTCCGTAATCCCTTAGAATTATGTGTTTTCTTGTTAAATTATGGGCTTCTGAACCAATGATGTGTAAATTGCTGCTAAGATGGCTTGTTTGAGGACTCTCAGGTTCTCATTCGCCATGTCACATCTAGGCTTACTCTCAGGTCATGGAAATAATACTCTTATAGTTATGAGCATATAAATAATATTTTGGGAGTAGTATTGAGTACTAATATTCATAAGAGCAATAATAATTTGAACACATAAATATGTAGCTAGCATAGGATATGATCGTACCAATATTGTACGACTCCTTATATGCCACTACGATGACCCAGTTTAGATGAATTCGTGAGTTAAGTTTATTCCCTTACCCAGGCAAGGTATTGGATAACTCTGGCAACCTGGGCAAGATGTTGTATCATCATTATGCTCATAGTGATGGTTGTCGGTCAAAGAAACTCCCCAAACTAAAGTATGTATTATTTTTAGATACATAATGAGTTATATTTATTTATGCATTAAATAAGATATTTTACTTATTTTCTTTGCTTATATTACTTAGTTATTTTCTTTGTTAAGCCTATAATTTGAGCAGTGTATCTTGAGTTTTCCTGTTTTGGCTATTTTATATACTGTACATTCATGTATTGATGCCCTTTGGTATTGCATCATTTCAGGTACCCATGATAACAAACATTCAGTAAGACAGCTTCCCAGCAGCAGTTGGTGAGACCTTTTCGCTTTTAGAGGGCTCTAGTTAGTTTGTCCAGTTTATTTATTTTACAGTCAGGTAGTCATGGGTCTTGTTACAATACTTATCTTCAATATAGTTGAGGCTTCATGGATAGAGTTACTGAGTCATTCCCGTCAATTCATTTAGATATCATAAGAATTATCAATAATTGTATCAAGAGATATTTTCCAACTTTGTATAAAGCATGGTTGAGATTCTTTGAGTTTTATTAAATGTTTTAGAAGTTCATCTTATAAAGCTTCTTCATGCATGTTAAATTTTTTAGTTGATTGAGTCAGCCAGGCCAAGGGTTTTCTTGGGGACTAACAATGGTTTCTAAGTGTCAGCCATGTCCAGGATGTAGGCTCGGGGCGTGAAAAACTTGGTATCAGAGTACAGAGTTCAAGTGTCCTAGGATGTCTATGAAGCTATGTCTGTAGGATCTTATTTATGATTGTGAGGTCCCCACTTCTATAAATAAGATACTATTGACATCAAAGAAAAACTTTCCCTTCTTTCACACTCTAGTTCGTGCAATAGAGTTGCTTTCTAGGAAACTTTTCCAGATTCATGCATTTGTCTAGATTCGTTCGACTACCTCTCACATTTTACCCTTTAGATAAAATATTCAGAAAGTAAAAAGATTGCACTAGGCTTGAGAGAAGTCGACTAGCGTGCTTAAGTTTATTGATCCAAAATAATGCATTCATACTATGAATTGTGTGTTTAAGATAGAGCAAGATGTGATGTACTTCCATATTTTGTTCTCCAAACAATTCTTCAAATGTCATCATTGACAGGAAAGTTAAGTTATGCCTCTAAATGCTTCGTGGTACCCCCCTCCCCTTGAGAGAAAGTAGTTGAAGGCTTTTGTAAACCATAAGTGGTAGAATGGACCAAGAGCTTCAAAGATGTAGAAACCTGTAATGATTTCTAAGGTCATTTTTAGAATTCTAGACAAAATTACTATTTTCCCTTCTCGAAAGTTGTCTTGGATCATTTTTGATTGATTCTAAAAAATAAATTTTGAAAATCTTGTAAGAAGTTGGAGTTTTACTAAAGAATATGTTTTAAAAGCTTAAAGTTGGATATTTCGAGTTTCATGGTCATTTTGAGTTTCGAGTATCAGAATTTGATTTTGTTGATTCATTAGTTTTGAATATCAAATATGGTCTAAAAGAGCTAAATTCGGAGTTAAAATAAGTATTTTGGGTCCAAAGTTGCATTTTTAGTTAATTTGGGATCATAGGTTTGACTTTGGGCAACATTCGAAGTTTGGAAGCTTGAATTAAAATTTTGTCAGTTTCAGTGGTTCCGGGTGATGAAACTAACGCTTGAAATGACTTCATTGTAAATTTTAGAGCTTCCGAGAATATTGAGTTTTTGAGTCCTAAACAAGTGTAAATGATCTTTCTCGGGTTCTGGGCAAAGAAGGTCCGATATTCGAATTCTAACAGTTACATTGAGTCTGAAATGTTATTTTTTGTAGGGTTCCATGTTTGGTGTATGTTCATGGGGTTCTGAACGAATTCCAAGTGTCCTATACGTGATTGTCCTGTGCTATAAAATTGTTAGTTTTGCTGTATCCGGTGTAGGTGCCTTAATACTCTGCATTTGTGCGTATTTCTCTGTGTTCGTGGTGGTGGGCCCGCGTTCACAGAGTGCCTAGTGCCTTATACTCCACGTTCGCGGAGGGGCTTCTTGCATTCATGAAACACTGCTCTCTTTTGCCTCTGGATTCACAATTAATTATTCACATTCACGGAGATTAAAAATGTCCCTGAACAATAAACTTTTTAAAAGAAGGATTTTATCAAATATCCACTATTTTTGATATTCCAAGCTTCATTATAGAGAGGAACTTCAAGGTTTTTCAAGGTAAATCGATTGAGTAACTATTTTCTAGCCCATTTCTTCAATTTCCATTGATTAAATTGTGTTTTTAACTTATAATTTTGGGATTTTTATTGGAGAATTTGGGGTTTGTTTGGACTTTGATTTCTGAGCATAAATTGATGATATCTCCTTCATTTTAACTCCATTTTAAACGGTTTTCACCGTTGAACTCCTTATTACTTGGGGAACATTTCATATATTAATTTTTAGATTTTTGGCTACTTTTTCTAGTATAGAATTTTTTATCATTTTTTTCTTCATCTGAATTAATTCATTTTAGTGTCATTAGATTCATTATGTGATTGTAATGCTATATTTGAATAGATTTTGATGATTAAGAGTATTGTAGAAAGCGGAAGACTTTGGATTTGACTTGATTCAATACTTTAGCTCAGACAAGTGGACTTCTAACCTTTTGTTAATTATGAATGAACCATGTATGCTCCTATATGAGTACTTTGGGGTAGATTGTATCATTGTAGGCTTTGATCATAAGATTTTGGATTGAGTAATTGTTATTATGGTAATATCTTGACTTGTGAATTAATTGTGAAATCGTAATGTATATGAATTGTGTGTTAATTGATATTGTGATGAGATTTGGATTAAATTGTGATACTTGTGTACTTATAATTTAACTGGTTTCGATTGTTGAAATATATGATTCATATGGACATCTTGCATATTCTATTTTCATGAACATCACTATTATGCCATTATTATGTGTTTTCTTGGTGATCCATTGATAATGAAAAGCCAAAGGGAAATGGTTCTGGCTAGAGAAAAAGAAAGAAAGAAAAGAAAGAAAAGCTTAAGGAAAATGGTTCTGCCTAGAGAAAAAGAAAGAAAGAAATGAAATGAAAAGTAAAAAAAAAAGATTTCGGGTAGATATAAAAGTAAATACTGAAGGAAAATAGTTTCGGTAGATACATGATCCATGTGAGGCCCCCATGGATTCCATTCTAACATGATCAGCGGATGTCTATCGTAGGATAGACATGTATCACGATTATTTGACATTGCATCAAACTATTTACATCTCATGACATTCATTTTATTTCATATCATTCTTCCTTGATATAATTATATGTACTGTTATGAGACTGGATATCTATTGCACTTTTGACTTGTGTATCAGTTGGATATTTTGAGATGTGATGCTATGAGGCGAATTTATACTTATAATCTATGATTGTTATATATGTATATTATATTGTACTGAGACATTTTTTAGTGCAGGTTTGTAGTTCGGAGGTATGTGGTTGGGTGTTAAGGAGTACTTGTGTTCATAATTGCTTTACTTTGGGTTAGTTTCCATTTAGCTAAGTACCTGTCGTTTTGTGATCACTCTCTTGCTACATTTTTGCAGGTTGTGAGCCCAATCTCTCTTGCTAGACATTCTTCATTCCAAGATTGAGCTTCCGGATCATTCATGAGGCAACTGCTTATATCTTGAACAAACCTTCAAGGAATCTATTTAATATTTTGTTCTATTTGAAAACTAAACATTTGAGACATGTATTTCATTTGAGTATTCTATATTTAGAGGCTTGTACATGTGATAACAATTCTGGGAAGGTTGTAGTGTTGATTTCCTATGCTTATCTATCTTATTAGAGTGTTTATCTTTTGTTTTTATTATTATGTTGAGTTGTTTAGGTTTTAGGTTGATTTACCTTGGTGGGTTAGGTGAGTGCCATCACACCCGAATTTTGAGTAGTGACAATTTACTATCAGAGCCCCAGGTTTATAGGTCTCACATGTGTACAAGCCCAGTCTAGTAGAGTCTTGAGGATTGGTGCAAAGACATCTGTTACTCATCCTTGAGAGGCTATGAAGGCATTTAGAAAACTCTCTTTTGCTTTATTCTAATCAAGTTTTACATGGGTTTATTTAATTTTTGAGTGTTCGTGTATCCTTTTGAGAAATGATGAGGACAAGAGTTGCTACGACTACAGAATGAGGGGAGGTAACCCCTGACATTGCTATGGAGACCCCAACTAGGGGTAAGGGTCGTTCTAGAGGATGAGTTAGAGACCGGGGCCTAGGAGCCGTACCGATGAGAGATTATTAGCGGGGTATCTGCCCCGAGCCAACAATGGATCCTAGACAGGAGCAAATTCCACAAGATCATGCTGTAACACTACTACTTTAGGATATACTACTGAGAGTTTTGGGTGTGCTCGAGACTTTGGGGCAGACAGGTAGCCCAATTGACACATTTGGTACTTTTCAACCATGGGTTGGGGTTCAACCCCCCGATTAGCAGCAGACCCATATGGCCCAGGTTCACATAAAGTAGCCTCTAGTAACACCGATTATTGATATTGCACTAATAGCTGCCTTCACGGATGAGGAGCAGTGCAAATATAAGAGGTTCAAAAAGATGGAGCTACCTCAGTTTCAGGATGGAAAGACTGAGGATGAATATGAGTTTTTAGTTACTTTTCGGGAGCTACTTGATACGATGGGGTTGGCAGAGACCTATGTTGTGTGATATATTACCCTCCAGCTCATTGGGCCAGCCATAGAGTAGTAGAGGACCTATTTGGGATCATTTCCAGTTAAAGCTCCTTTGGTGTCTTAGGAGACATTTTCTAGTGCTTTCTATGACAAATTTGTTCCTTGAAGTGTCCTTCAAGAGAGTTGTTTGAGGTTTGAGAGCTTGAGATAGGGAACTATGACCATTTCTAAGTATGAGATTTATTTTTTTAGTTATCCCTATATGCCACAACTATTATTCCTATGGAGATAGAGAGAGTTTGTTAGTTCATGAGAGGATTGACATACTCTATTAGACATTCCATATTTTGGGTATCTAGAGATAGGGCACCTTTGCAGTCAGTTATGAGTGTGACCAAGGAGGTGGAGTTGATGCAAAGGGAGGAGTTTAGTGACCCCAAAAGGTTTTTACATCAGGATAATACTTAGATGTCTTATCAAGAGGCAAAGGTATGACCAGTGGAGGAGGTTCGTTTCAACATCGCAGGGTTCCTGTAGCCTTGCCAGCTGTAGAAGGGGGATGAGGTCATTGTGATTCTTATAACTCAGGACAGAGTTCATCTGGTTTAGAGTAAAGGCTTGTAGGCTGGGGTGGCTACAACATTCCTCCTTTCCTTTCAGAATAGTCATCCACACCTAGATCATATTATAGTTCAATATTCCACCATTCATACGCTACAACACTGATAAAAAATCTGGCACCACCAACTAGAGGTTCAACCCTACAGACTAGAGGTCAAGGTAGAGGTAAACCCGATAGAGGTAGGTGTAATGACCCAAAAGTTTCTGAACCTTATGTTACTATTTGAGGGCTGAAACAAATCTATCTTGGTTATATTTAGAGCGTTCCGAATCTCCCATGCACGACCGTCCTGGAAGAAGTCGTATTGGTTAATTTTGGTTTGAGGCCTTAAGGGAGTTCTGACTTTAAATAGCCATATCCCTTGGTGCAGGATGAGCTGTGAGGGCCACAACCTATCAAATTGAAGATCTTTGAGTTATCTTCGCAGAACACTTGGTTTCATGGAATTCAAAGTTTGGAGGAAGAAGTTATGGCCTTTTTGGTAGGACTGCATGCACAAGGACCTTTTTTCATAAAGTTTTGCTAAGGCACCGCTTCAAGTCAGGACCACGGGCCATGTGGAAGGCTCACGGACTGTGAACCGGTCCATGTGGAGAGGCAGTAAGTTTACTAGGTTTGAACCTAGGCTCCGGGCCAAGGGAGGCTCCACGGACCACTACACGGTCTGTGTGAGGCCTCACGGTCTATAAGACAGACCGTATGGGGTTCCATCGAGTGGCCAAGGCCCTGAACCAAGGCCATGGGCAAAGAAATACTCCACGAATCACAACACGGTCCGTGTGAGGCTTCAGGGTCCGTGTAAGGTACCATATATGTGACGTCTCAACATTTTTCTTATCCGTTGCAAAATTAGGGATTTATTCCAAGTGAGGTCTCATGGTCAGACTCACGGACCGTGAGTCACTACACAGTCTGTGTAGTCCACTTCGTGAGTGACAATTTCTAGTTTTGTTCTCATTTTGTTAAGGGTAAAAAGGTAATTTCAAAATTAATCCTAGGTCGTTTTAGTGTTTTAAAACTCTCCTAAACCCCTAATTTAACCCTATTCCTCATTATTCAAATCAAATTACTCCAAATCCTCTCAAATTGCTCTCACCTTAATTAAAAGACAAGCTTAGGGTTCAAGGGAAATTCAAATATTCTTCAAATCTTCTTGTTCTTCTTGGCTAATCCAGGTATGTGGGATTGATTCATGGTTCCTCTTTCAACCATGAAGACCCAAAACTTTTTCTCATTAAATTTGATGAAATTTCACTTACTTTGGAAATCATGTCTTTTAATTAATGAAGAAATTAATTCGATTGAGTTGTGGGCTGTACTTTGGTGGTTATTTTAAGATGAATTAAATCCCTAGTTGTTGAACCCCAATGAGTTTATGGAGATTTTAGTTGCATGTTCCCTTGGTTCTTCAGTTCAAGCGTGGGTATTAAGAATTTCATTTTAGTTAATGATTTTTATTATGCTTTGAGTATGTATTTATTTCTATGATGATTACGTGTTGCAATCCGATACCCATGTTATTCAATGATCATCCATGCATTGCATTCATGAGCATGAAAGGATTAAAATATGAAACTCTTGATATGATTTTGGTAAGACATGAGAATTGACTAGAATGTGATCACATCTTGTTATGACTAGAATGAGCTACTCCTATGCATTGGTCTATGGACATGACTCTTAAACTACAATTTGGCTTTTTAGCGTAATTATGAAAAGTCTTAACAGATGATTTGGGCTACTTAGCCAACTTCGCATTGCTTTGACTTGAAGTATTGAAATTTCCATTTTTAAAGTTTGTGAAGGTATATGTATTGTCGTGGGATGAGACTTAGTACCGAGAGATTGGAGTCGGGGTGGACTATCTCCAAGGGTCCATACTCTTTTCTGTCAAACCATGTGCCATCATGGGTATTCTCCCTTATTGGGATTGACTTGTATTCCCCTTTAATAGGGTTGACTTGGGATCTACCTGACAAGTAGTCCAATTCCATGTAGTGGCTCGCTTGGTTTCTCTTATTGTCGGTTGAGGTCATATCCCCACTATGATATGTAGGTTTGTATTCATGCATCATGGCATCTTGTTATGATATTACTTCCTTGTTCATATATATATACTTTCTATACGTATATGTGCCCTCGTCATCTAGCTTGTGTTAGGTTTATATGCATTGCATGCTTAGTATATTATATGTGCTAACCCATAATCTTTTCTACATGATCTTACCATGTAGGGATCGGAGATGATATTCATCTACCATTGGACGACTAGTAGTGGTCCCAACCTTGCTTTTATGGTGAGCCCTATAATCCAAGGGCAATCCTATTATCTTCTAGCTTATGTTTTTAGTTTCTTTATCTGTCGTGTGACTTGAGGGTGATCCTGGACTATGTCGAGGCCCCCGTCTTATTCTAGTATAGGCATTTGTTGGACACTTCTGATTTTACTGTACTCTGTACTATGTGTTCATTTGAGATGCTATGATTATCTACGCTTTGCTATGGTTATTTATATTTTTGATTATGCTTCCGCTTATGAAATTATGATTCGTTTGACGGGAATGTGCTTATGTGGAAAGTCCCTAACCCTTCTTGCCCCCATAGCTTGAGTCATACTTACCCGTACCTTAGAACGTAATTGCTATGTGCTATGTGCTATGTGATTCATACTTATCCCATCCTGACAATATCCCCATAGCTTGAGTCCAAAGCCCCGGAATCCCTTAGACTTATGTGTTGTTTATTATGTTACGCGCTTTCGAACTGATGAAGCGTGTGATGATGCTAAAATGGCTTGATCGAGGAATCTCTAGTTCTCTTTCTCCATGTCACATCTAGGCCCTACTCTCGAATTGTGACAAAGATGATATCAAAGCTCTTGGTTCATAATTGATCCTCGAAGTCCAACATTCCACATCAGGTAGAGTCTTATTCATGGGTATGATGCGCGCCATACCTATGAATGAGAGGCTATGACGACGTTTTAGGAATTTTCTCACTTTATTGTTTCTTATGTCGTGCTATGAATTGTCTTGTAAGTTCTCCTGAAATGTTGGTATTCTGGTTGCTCTTTCAAAAAATGCCTCCCCGAAGAACTCCCCTCCCCAGACAGACCCCAGTTTACGAGGAACAAGCCCTCGAGAGCCTATGGAGGCGCAAGTGACCCATGCTAAATTTTGGAATGTAGTGGCTATGTTGGCCTAGGCAGTGACTAATCAGGCCTGGCCGACTGACCCCACAAATGGTAGTATTTCGGCTTCTAGGGTGAGGGACTTCATCCAAATGAATCCACCAGAGTTCCTTGGTTCAAAAGCTGATGAAGACGCCCAAGAGTTTATTGATGAGCTCGCTAAGGTGTTGACCATTATGGGTGTTAATTCCAAAGAGAAGGTGGAATTAGCTACTTATCAGTTGAAGGATGTAGCTCAGGTATGGTATAATCAGTGGCTGGTTAAGAGGCCGACAAATGCTAAGGTGGGTTGAGAGGAGTTCAAGCTTGCATTTTTGGACTATTTCTTCCTTGTTGAACTTCGGGAGGCTAACATGACCGAGTTTATTAACCTCAATCAAGGTAGCATATCTGTGAGGGACTATTCCTGTAAGTTTACCAAGCTCTCAAAATATTCCCCTATGCTAGTTGCGGACCCCCGTGCAAGGATGCACTAGTTTATTTCTGGGGTCTCTAACCTGGTGGTGAAAGAATGTCACACCGCCATACTTGTTCAGGAAATGGATATCTCTAGGATGATGACCTATGCTGAGCAGATTGAGGGAGAGAAACTCAAGGAAAGATGAGTGAATGATGCAAAGGGGGCCCAGTTTGATGGTGGGTTCTCCAACTCTAGGAGTGGTAGTGAAAATGATCAATTCCAACAAGGCCAAGGATCGAATACAAAGTTTGCTAATGCCAAGGTGTCTTCTCCTAAAGCACAAGTTGGGGGTGGACCATGAGCTCCTCGTTGTGGCCAGTGTAGGGGGAAATTATGTGGGAGAGTGTAGAAAGGCATCAGGTGCTTGCTTCAAGTGTGGAAATACGGACTAGAAGGTTGTCGATTGTCTGAAGAACAAAAAGAGGGGTCAAGTGGCTATTGGCGGTCAGGGGAAGCCAAAGGCTCAAGTTGGTGGTGCTCCTAGAAATAATAGGTTTTATGCTCTTCAAGCTTGGCAGGAGGTGGATTTTGCCATAGATCTCCTTCTGGATACTCAACCTATTTCTATTTCTCCTTACCGTATGGCTCCGATTGAACTGAAGGATTCAAAAGATCAGTTGAAAGACTAGTCGATTGAACTGAAGGAGTTTAAAGATCAGTTGAAAGACTAGTTGGAAAAAGGCTTTATCTAGCCAAGCATTTCACCTTGGGGTGCTCCGGTGTTATTCGTAAGGAAGAAGAATGGATCGCTCCGAATGTGTATTGATTATCGGCAGTTGAATATGATGACCATCAAGAATAAGTACCCATTGCCTAGAATAGATGATTTGTTCGATCAACTCCAAGGAGCCACTCATTTCTCTAAGATAGATCTCCGTTCGGGCTGCCATCAGTTGAAAGTAAGGGAGTGTGACATTCCCAAAATAGCTTTCTTAACTTGATACAGGCATTTCAAATTTGTGGTGTAGTCGTTTGGTTTGACCAATGCCTCGACAATATTTGTGGATCTTATGAATCGGGTATTCAAGCCATTCCTTGACAGTTTTGTAGTTGTCTTCATTGATGATATCCTGGTTTACTCCCAAAATAAGCAGGAACACATGGGTCACTTAAGGTTAGCACTTCAGACCTTAAAGGAGAAGAGAATATTTGCCAAGTTTAGTAAGTATGAGATTTTGTTGGAGGAAGTTGTTTTTCTTGGTCATGTGGTGTCCAGTGACGGTGTTAAGGTTGATCCCAAGAAGATCGAAGCCGTAAAGAATTGGCCTAGACCATTGACCCCTTCTGATATTCAAAGTTTCCTTGGGTTGGAGGGTTATTATCAGAGGTTCGTTGAGGGATTCTCTTCCATTGCGTCCCCATTGACTAAGTTGACTCAAAAGAAAGCTAAGTTCGTATGGTCAAGTGAGTGTGAGAAGAGCTTTCAGACTTTGAAGACTGACTTACGTCGGCTCCGGTCTTGACCTTGCTAAGTGGGGTAGATGGGTTTGTGGTGTCCTGTGATGTTGCGCGGATTGGGTTGGGATGTGTGCTCATGCAACATGGTAAGGTGATAGCTTATGCATCTCGACAATTGAAGGTGCATGAATAAAATTATCGGACCCATGATCTCGAGTTGGCGGCGGCGGTGTTTCTTTGATGATTTGCAGATATTACTTGTATGGAGCCCACGTTGATGTCTTCACTGATCACAAGAGTTTGCAATATGTATTCACTTAAAGGGATATGAACTTGAGGTAGAGGAGATGGTTGGAACTACTCAAGGATTATGACATGAGTGTTCTATACCATCCGCGTAAGACGAATGTTGTAGCGGATGGCCTTAGTAGGCTATCCATGGAAAGTGTGTTGCACTTTGATGAGGAGAAGAAGGAGTTGGTAAGGGATGTGCACTGTTTGTCTAGGTTGGGTGTTATGCTATCCGAATCGGATGATGGTGGCCTTCTTGTCCAAAATGGGTCTGAGTCTTCGATAATCATCGATGTAAAGGCTAAATAAGATCTGGATCCTTCCTTGGTAGAGTTAAAGAAGTTGGTTGGAAAAAAGAAGATAGAGGTTTTCTCCCAAGGGGGAGATGGCGTACTACGGTATCAAGGTTGATTGTGTGTTCCAAATATCGATGGCCTTAGAGAGACTATCATGAATGAAGCTCATAGTTGCCAATATTCTATTCATCCGGGATCTACTAAGATGCATCAGGACTTGAGAGATGTGTATTGGTGGCATGGCATAAAGAATGACATAGCCAAGTTTGTGTTGGAATATTTGAATTGCCAACAAGTAAAGGTGGAACACCAAAGGCCCAGTGGGTTGTCCCAAGATATTGAGATTCCTACTTGGAAGTAGGAAGATGTGAATATGGACTTCGTAGTTGGGTTACCCCGTACTCGTAAATAGTTTGATTTTATTTGGGTGGTTGTTGATCGAATGACCAAGTCGGCTCACTTCTTACTGGTCAAGACTACTTATATTGCCAAGGATTATGCTAAATTATATATTCGGGAACTGATGAGGTTGCATAGTGTACCGAGGTCTATCATATCGGATCGTGGTACTCAATTTACTTCTCATTTTTGGAGATCGTTTCAAAAGGTACTTGGTACTAAGATTAAATTCAGCACCGGTTTCCATCCACAAACCAATGGGCAAGCCGAGAGGACAATTCAAACCTTGGAGGATATGTTAAGGGCTTATTTGTTGGAATTCAAGGGACATTGGGATGACCATCAATCGCTTATCGAGTTTGCATACAACAACAACTATCATGCTAGTATTGGGATGGTCTGATTTGAAGCTTTGTATGGCAGGAGGTGTAGGTCCTCGGTGGGATGGTTCGAGTTGGGTGAGATGGAATTATTAGGCCCAGACTTGGTTGTTGAAGCTATAAAAAAGGTGAAGTTGATTAGAGAGATTGAAGACGACTCAAAGTCGCCAATAACCCTACTCAGATGCTAGGAAAAGAGACCTCAAATTTCTTGTAAGTGATTGGATTTATGTGAAGGTATCACTTATGAAGGGCATTATGCGTTTTGGCAAAAAGGGCAAGTTGTGCCCTCGGTACGTCGAGCCATATGAGATTGTTGAGCGGATTGGCAATCTGGCCTCTAGATTAGATTTGCCTTTGGATATGAGCTCCATTCATCTGGTATTCCATGTTTCGATGTTGAGGAAGTTGGTGGGTGACCCTAGAGCAATTGCTCCTTTGAAAGAATTCACGGTTAAGGATAACTTGACTTACGATGAGGTACCGATAAAAATCTTGGATAGGCAAGTGAAATGACTTTGCAACAAGGAGGTAGCTTCGGTTAAGGTGCTGTGGAGAAATCAACATGTGGAGAGTGCTACATGGGAAGTGGAGTCAGACATGGTAAAACGATACCTCTATCTCTTCCAATCTACTTAAGCCTAAGGTACTAGGTTCTATCTCTTCCGAATGGTTCTAATTCTTGTTTTTTGAGTTCATGACCTTACATGCATACATGAGCACAAACATTTCTTGAATGATGTCTTGACATGGGTTTTAAAAATGACTTGTGAAATGATGAATGACACATTATATTTTACTTTGAAATGCCTCTTGTTGATTGAGTCTTTCAAGCCTTGTTCTAGCCCATTCGAGGACGAATGTTCCTAACGGAGAGATGATGTAACGACCCAAAAATTTCTGAACCTTGTGTTACTGGTTGAGGGCTGATTTAAATATATCTTGGTTAGCTTTCGAGTGTTCTGAGTCTCCCATGCACGACCGTCCTAAGAGAAGTCGTATTGGTTAATTTTGGCTTGAGGCCTTAAAGCAGTACTGACTTTAAATGTCTATATCCCTTGGTACAGGATGAACTGTGAGGGCCACAACCTATCAAATTTAAGCTCTTTGATTTATCTTTCTAATGCACTTGGTTTCATAGAATTCGGAGTTTGGAGGAAGAAGTTATGGTCCTTTTGGTGGGACTGCATGCACTGGGACCTTTTTCCAAAACGTTTTGCTAAGACACCGCCTAACGGCAGGACCACAGGCCGTATGGAAGGCTCACGGACCGTGAACTGGTCCGTGTGGAGAAACAGTAAGTTTTGGTAGGTTTGAACCTAGGCTCCGGGACAAGGGAGGGTCCACGGACCACTACACGGTCCGTAAGACAGACCGTGTGGGGTTCCAGTGAATGGCTAAGGCCCTGAGCCAAGGCCACGGACTAAGGAAGACTCCACGAACCACTACACGATCTGTGTGAGGCTTCACGGTCCATGTAGGGAATCGTATAGGTGACGTCTCAATTTTTCCTATCCGTTGAAAAATTGGGGATTTATTCCAAGAGAGGTCTCACGGTCAGACTCACTAACCGTGAGCCATTACATGGTTCGTGTAGTCAACTTCGTGAGCGACAATTTCCAGTTTTGTTCTCATTTTTTAAGGTTAAAATGGTAATTTCAAAATTAATCCTAGGTCGTTTTAGTGTTTTAAAACTCTCTTAAACCCCTAATTTAACCATATTCCTCATTATTCAAATCAAATTACTCCAAATCCTCTCAAATTGCTCTCACCTCAATTAAAAGACAAGCTTAGGGATCAAGGGAAATTCAAATATTCTTCAAATCTTCTTGTTCTTCTTGACTAATCCAGGTATGTGGGATTGATCCATGGTTCCTCTTTCAACCATGAAGACCCAAAAAGTTTCTCGTTAAATTTGATAAAATTTCACTTACTTTGAAAATCAGGTCTTTCAATTTAGGAAGAAATTAATTTGATTGAGTTGTGGGCTATACTTTGGTGGTTATTTTAAGATGAATTAAATCACTATTTGTTGAACTCCAATGATTTTATGAAGATTTTAGTTGCATGTTCCCTTGGTTCTTCAATTCAAGCGTGGGTATTAAGAATTTCATTTTAGTTAATGATTTTTATTATGCTTTGACTATGAATTTATTTCTATGATGATTACATGTTGCAATCCAATACCCATGCTATTCAATGATCATCCATGCATTGCATTCATGAGCATGAAAGGAATAAATTATGAAACTCTTGATATGATTTTGGTAAGACATGGGAATTGACTAGAATGTGATCACATCTCGTCTTGATATGGAATTATGAACGCCATGGGTATTTTACATCATCTTGTTATGACTAGAATGAGCTACTCCTATGCATTGGTCTATGGACATGACTCTTGAACTACAATTTGGGTTTTTAGCGTAATTATGAAAAGTCTTGAAAGATGATTTGGGCTTCTTAGCCAACTTTGCATTGCTTTGACTTGAAGTATAGAAAATTTCATTTTTAAAGTTTGTAAAGTTATATGTATTCCCGTGGGATGCGACTTAGCATCGAGGGATTAGAGTCGAGGTGGACTATCTTCAAGGGTCCATACTCCTTTCTGTGAAGCCATGTGCCAACATGGGTATTCTCCCTTATTGGGATTGACTTGTATTCCCCCTTTATAGAGTTGACTTGGGATCTACCTGGCAAGTAGTCCAATTTCAAGTAGTAGCTCTCTTTGTCTCTTTTATTTTCAGTTGAGGTCACATCCCCGCTATGATATGTAGGTTTTTATTTATGCATCATCGCACTTCATGGCATCTTGTTATGATATTCCTTCATTGTTCATATATATATATTCTTTCTACACGTATATGTGCCCTTGTCATCTAGCTTGTGTTAGGTTCATGTGCATTGCATGCACGCATACTTAGTACATTATATGTGCTAACCCATATTCTTTTCTACATGATCTAACCATGTAGGGACCAGAAGATATTCATCTATCGTTGGACGACTAGTCGTGGTCCCAGCCTTGCTGTCGTGGTAAGCCCTAACTCTAAGGGAAAGCCTACTGCCTTCTAGCTTATGTTTTTAGTTACTTTATTTGTCTTGTGACTTGAGGGTGAGCCCTGACTATGTTGAGGTCCCCGTCTTATTCTATTAGAGGCATTGGTTGGACACGTCTAATTCTACTGTACTACATACTATGTGTTCATTTGAGATGCTATGATTATCTATGCTTTGCTATGGTTATTTATGTTTTCTATTATGTTTCCGCATATGAAATTATGATTCGTTAGATGGGAATGTACTTATGTGTTCTATCTACCTAGTTTATACTACATCATTTACTTTTCTTATGTATTGAGGGTGAGCCTCAAACCTTGTCGAGGCCTCGCTTATTCATGTAGAGGCTTGTTGGACCATTCTAAACTCTTGTACGTCGACTTGTATGTTAAACATTATGGTTATGTAATACTATGCTATTTAGCCTTGATTATGAGAATGGTCTGTTATTATGCTTATGATATGAATGTTGGAAATTGTGATTGACTATGTGCTTATGTGAAAAGTCTCATAACCCCGGTGTGCCCCATAGCTTGAATCCCACTTTCCCATCCCCTTAGGGATAATTGTTATGTGTTATGTGAATCCATACTTATTCCATTCCCGACAACATCCCCATAGTTTGAGTCCCAAGTCCCAAATCCCAAATCCCTTTGAGCTTATGTGTTATGTTTTTAGCTTCCGTGCTTCTGAACTGATGATGTGTGTGATGATGCTATGATGGATTGATCGAGGACTTTCAGGTTCTTTTTCGCCATATCACATCTAGGTCCTACTCTCGGGTCGTGACAGTTGGTGCACTAGAGGTAGAGAAATGAGTGATATTTCAACATATTCTAGTGGTAGACGGGCAACTTCTTCGAATGGAGGTAGGGGCGGCCATTGCTATGCTTTCCCAGGTAGACCCGAGGTTGAGGCCTTTGATGCTATGATCACAGGTATTATTCTGGTGTGTCATCGCCTTGCATCTGTGTTATTTGATCCTAGCTCTACTTATTCATATATGTCTACTTATTTCTCCTTAAGGTTTGAGTTGCCTTGTGATTCTATTTCTATGCCAGTTCATGTTTTGACCCCAATAAGTGAGCCCTTAGTAGTGGATCGGGTGTATTAATCCCGTCTTGGTACTTTGGCTAGCTATGAGACTTGGGTAGATATGATTATATTGGATATAGTGATTTTTATGTTATTTTGGGTATGGATTGACTATCTCCATATCGTGTTATTCTTAATTGTTATGTCAAGATATTACTTTATCCATGCCAAGAAGACCGAGGATAGAGTGGATGGGTTCAAAGGGTTCCTATCCTAGTAAAGTGATATCTTATATTCGTGCCCAAAAGTTAATTGATCGAGGGTGTTTGGCTTACTTGGCTTTTATTCGTGATACTATCATTGAGTCCCCTTTTATAGGGTCTATTTCAGTGGTTTGTGAGTTTTCAAATGTGTTTCCTATTGATCCACCAGGAGTCCCTCCTAACCAAGACATTAATTTTTCTATTGACATTGAATCGGGCACTAAACCTATTTCTATCACTCCCTATCGGATGTCACCAGTTGAGTTGAAGAAGCTAAAAGGGAAACTCCAAGATCTATTAAGCAAAGGCTTTATATGCCCTAGTATTTCACCTTGGGTGCACAGTCTTGTTTGTAAATAAGAAGGATAGATCCATGAGGATATGTATTGATTATAGACAATTGAACAAGGTCACTGTCAGAAACAAGTAACCATTTCCTAGCATAGATGGTATAGTTGCTCAGCTTTAGAGAGCTGTGCTATTTTCTAAGATTGACTTGAGGTCTGGGTATCATCATCTTCAGATTCAACCATCATATATTCCTAAGAGAGCCTTTCAAACCAGGTATAGACACTATAAGTTTCTTGGTATGTCCTTTAGTTTGACTAATGCCCCTGCAATATTTATAGAGTTGATAAATGGGGTATTTTAGCTATATCTGAATTTGTTCATGATTATGTTCATTGATGATATCTTGGTCTATTTCAAGACTGAGGAGGACCATGTGAGGCATTTGAGGATTGTGCTCTAGAGGCTTCGAGAGGAGAAACTTTATGCAAAATTCTCCAAGTGTGAGTTTTGGTTAAGTTCAGTGGCATTCTTGGGACACATGGTGTCCAAAAAGGGTATTCGAGTTGACCCAGTGAAGATTGAGGCTATTCGAGGTTAGACAAGGCCTACCTCAGCTACAAAGACTCATAATTTTATGGGCTTTGATGATTATTATCACCATTTTGTTTAGAGTTTCTCTAGTATTGTAACTCCACAGACTAGACTTACTTAGAAGAATGTGGTATTTCATTGGTTCGATGAATGTGAAGAGAGCTTTTAAAGGATCAAGTTATTTCTGACTACAACCCCTATTTTGGCGTTACTAGAGGAGGGCGTTGATTTTACCATTTATTGTGATGCTTCAGGAGTAGGGTTAGGTGGTGTGTTGATGCAGAAAGGGAAAGTTATTACTTATGATTTTATACACTTGAAGGCCCTTGAGAAGAACTACCCCACTCATGATTTGAAGTTGGTTGCGGTTGTGTTTGTGTTTAAGTTGTGGTGTCACTATCTATATGGAGTCCATTGTGAGATCTTTATTGAACATTGTAACCTACAAATACCTTCAATTAGTAGGATCTAAATTTGATACAGAGAAGGTGGATTGAGCTTCTAAAAGACTATGATTTGACTACTCTCTATTATCCCAAGAAGGCCAATATAGTGGTTAATGCATTGCGTAGGTAGGTTTCCAACATGGGGAGTCTAGCAGCTATTCAAGTTGAGGAGCGACCGTTGGCTAGAGATGTTCAGAGATTGGCGAATAGGTTCATGAGATTATAGATTTTACATCAGGGTGGAGTGCTTGCTTTTATTAAGGCTCACTTATCTTTGATGGATCAAATTTGTGAAAGATAGTTTTAAGATAAGAATTGTGTATTATCTGGGATAAAGTGACTAGAGGTGAAGCTAGAAAAGCAATGCTTAATTTTGATGGTATTTTGAGGATTGGGAGTTGTATTTGTTTGTCCAAGGTGGGTGATTTGATCAGATTGATACTTGAGGAGACTCATTGTGCTAGTTATTCTATTTATCTAAGGGCAACAAAGATGTATTATGATCTGAGTCAACATTATTGGTGGTTCGGTATGAAGAGAGATATATCAAAGTTTGTAGCCAAGTGCTTGACATGTCAACAAGTCAAGTGTGAGCACTTGAGGCCAAGTAGAGAGCCTCAGAGGACGCCTATTCTTGAGTGGAAGTGGGAACACATTTCCATGGACTTTATAGGTGGTTTACCTCCTACAATTGGGATTTTTTTATTCTCTTTGGGTAGTGGTGGATCGAATGACCAAGTCCGCCCACTTTATTCCAATCAGACTAAAGTATACAACTGAGAGACTGGCCCAACTTTATATCAGTCAGATTGTGAGACTTCATGGAGTGTTGGTGTCCATTGTATTAGATTATGGGTCATTGTTTACTTTGTATTTTTAGAGGGTTTATAGTATGGGTTGGGTACCCATTTGGATATGAGTACAACTTTTCATCCCCTGACCGATATCCAGTTCGAGAAGACTATTCAGAGTGTTAGAAGATATGCTTTAAGCCTGTGTTATTAATGTTGGTTCTAGATGGGATCAACATTTGGCCTTGGCGAAGTTTGTGTCCAACAACAATTATCATTCCAGTATTTAGATAGCTCCTTTTAAAGCCTTGTATGGTCGAAGATGTAGGTCGCCCATCATATAGTTTGACTCAGTAACGGTAATGAGCATGGGTGTTAATATGTTGAGACATGTTCTAAAGTGGGTACGGTTGATTTAGAGTAGGTTGGTGACAGCCTCGAGTCACCAAAAGAGTTATGTTAATAGGAGGGTTCGACCTTTGGAGTTCATGGTTGGTGACATGGTTGGGTTGAGGTCTCACCTTTGAAAGATGTTATGAGATTTGGGAAGAAGGGCAAACTCAGTCTGAGGTTCATTGGTCCTTTTGAGATTCTTGATAGAGTGGGAGAGGTTGATTATAACTTGCCACCCATCTCTAGTCCATCCTGTGTTCCATGTTTCAATATTGTGGCGTTACATTCCGGATGAGTCTCATGTGATTTTTATGAATTCAGTTGAGTTGAACCCTGATTTGACTTATGAGGAGCAGCCAATGACTATTTTAGACAGGCAGGTGAGGAAGTTGAAGACTAAGGAAATTACTTCAGTAAAGGTTTAATGGAGCCATAGGCCTGAGAGTAAGACTACATGGGAGATAGAGTCAGATATGCATGCTCGACACCCTTAGTTATTTGAGCCTTCAAGTAATAGGAGAGTGTAAGTATTCTTGTGTATAGTGATGCCCCGACTATGTAGAGGATTGCGCTTATTGCTTAGTAAAGAGAATCGATTTGCAGACTCAGGGAGGTGACCTTTGAGCTAAGGAGGAGATCATTAGGTAATGAATAAAAGTAAGTATTGTGCTTTTGATAGTGATGAGTTGATTAAGATAAGACATCAATGTTTTTCTATCTCTTATATTTCTTATACTTTAGTCAAGGTGATACCTTATTCCTATCTTATGTAAGGGCACCATGCCCATGATCTAGACCCATGTACCTCATATTGATTCATGTTCATGCTCAGTTTTTAAAGTGAAGAGTGGTAACTTCATTTAACAATTCTGATCTTATCTCATGGATCTAAGAGTTTCCAGCCTTATGTTACACAAGACAAGACTTGGGTTTCACAGTATGCACAGTTTCATAAACTCATGATAGGCCTTAAAAGACTAGTGGGATCATATTATGTTATGAATGTTCTCAAATTAGATTTATTGAATGAATCATGTGCATGATATTCCACTCTAATCCCTTCTAATGATCCTTTCTTTTTAATCTTGATAGTTATGTTGATGATAGTAGATGAGTTATGGCAGATAAAAAAGAATAGGTGCTACTTACAGGTATGCTTATTCATTTGAGGTTATAGATAGGGAAAAAAAAACAAGATAGGATCTTGTTGTGGGTAAGAAATAGATAACAATATATTGGTGTGCCTTTTGATAGGAGTTAATGTGATTGTGGGTGTAGAGGTGTTAAGGTACGCATGCAAATTCTTAAATGATTTTGCCATCAAAGAAGCTATAAAATGGTTAGAATGATGAGTTTGAATGTGTGGTCTTCGTTAAGTGATGATAGTCGTATGCTATTGATTGAAAGTGCACAAGGGAGGGACGGTGAATTAGATTTTCTTCCCTTTTTACTTAAATCTGTTTCTAGTTAGTCATCTAACTTAAGTCATAGTCGACTAAAACATTTAAAGCAATATGCAAAAATTTAAAGAGTGTAAAGGAAAATTCAACACCGGATGTTTTATACTAGTTCAGAACCAATGTAAATTTGCAAAGAATATCTCTTCAAGCCTTAAAATTTTGTGATTACATTGAGTGAAACTTAAACTACTCTCGATCTTTTTCTTATTTTCTTTTCTTTGATACAATCCTCTCTTTCATTGTTTTTCATAGTAAATCAATAGAATTGCAATACTTCTCTAAAGATGAAGAGTTTCGAAGAAGGTCTTGACTACAGTAGGCTTGTACAACTTGTGAGATATTTAAATGTCTCCTTTTATTTGAAGAGATGACATCCCAAGGAATTTGATCCTTGGAATCAGACAATAGTTATTCCTTCTTCCAAGGATAAGGATAATGTTTTACGATTGACAATCATCTAATTTTTCCCAGATTTACGCAGATCACTCTTCTGAGAAAAATCTCTTTTCGATTGATCCTGTGTAACGACTCAAAAATTTTCAAACTTCATAATGGTTGGTCAAGGTTAGTTTTGGATTTTTCATGGTTGAATTTTGGTAGTCATGGGTTTTATTTAAGTGGCTGGATTCAAAGTAATAGTTTTGGTGAAAGATTGTAAGGCCGTTTAGACAACATGGACTTTGAAAAGTCATATCTCCTGGTAGGAGGTGAACTGTGTGGGATATTATATGTCAAATTGAAGCTCTTTTAGTTATCTTCGCAAAACAATTATTTTCATTCGATTCAGAGTTCGGATGTGGACGTAATGACCCATACAGTGAGACTACCCGTATTCGGAAGCATGCTGGAAAAGATTCGGGATGGAGTCCAAGTGAGGGAACACGAACCGTTTGATGGTTCACGGTTTGTGGTGTGTCCCGTGAAATGCTCCAGTAAGCTCCCTTGGAGCTTGGACCAGGCCCCAAACCAAGTGGAACTACACGGTCCGTGTGAGTCTTCATGGTCCGTAAGGAGGGGTCCCGTGAAGTGTTCCAGAGAGTTGGTCAAAGCTCGGGGCTGGACTCCGGACCAAGTGATGCTTCACAGACTAGTACATGGTGCGTGTGCAGCTACACGGTCCATGAGGTCCCTCGTGAGTTGGTCCAAAAAGTCCTCCGAGAGTTTGAGCTGAAGCCGAGACCAAGTGAGATCTCACGGACAGGTTCACGGTCCGTGAGCCTCTGGATGACATCTGGACAGCTTCTTTGAGGCACTGTTTCTGTGACTTAGTCCATTTCATTAATGGTTAATTCGTAATTTAGTTTAATTCTATGCCCCTTTTAGCCTTGCTAAGGTCTCCTAACACCCCTAAATCAAACCCTAATCCCCTTGTATTCATTCTAACACTCTTCAATCCTCACCATAATTCTCTCCATCCTTTTGACCTTCATTGATGAAAGCTTGAAGGAATTTGGGGAAAATCATCTTTTTTGCAAAATCATCCAATTCTCTTGACTAATCTTAAGGTATGTGGGATTGATTCATGGATTTTCGTTCATCCATGTAGACCCAAGAACCCTTTTTCTTTAAATTATGAATTTAAGCTTTCCTTAATTATGATTTCTTTAAATTTTGATGTATTTAATTGAATTGAGTTGTGGGCTATAGAAATTAGGTGATTTAAAGTTGATTTAAGTTTGAATTCTACTAAATTTCATGTGAATTGATGAAGGTCAAATTATGCATGTCCCCTTACTCTTGAACTATGCATGGGTAGTGCTTAAATGATGATTTAAATATTGATTTAACTTGAATCCTTCATGGAATACTCTTGATTTGAATTTAAAGTATGAATTCCAATACCCATGCTATTCTCATTGTCACTCATAGCATTTGCATGCATGATCATGGATTTATGAAGCTTTTGAAGTCGGCTAAGTCCCAAATATGTCTGTGACTATGATTTTGAATAAGTATGAGTTATGACAAGAATGTGATCACATAATGTCTATGATATGACTTTTTGAGCAACTATGGGTGTTTACACCAATATGATATGATATGATATGACAAGTATGGAGCTACTCTTATGCATGGACATGAAATGTATTTGACTCTTGTTAAGTATGCATGAAAGTAATGAAAATAAATTTTGCTTTTAATCCCAAGTATGCATGGTTTGATATTCAAGTCTCAAGTTTCTGTTTTAAAGCATGTATATGTATACGTATTCTTGTGGGATGCCGACTTAGTACCGAGAAGGATTGGAGTAGTAAGTAGGCTATCCCCAAGGGTCCCACTCCTTTCCCGAAACTATATACCAACGTAGGTATGCTACCGAAATGGGAGGCCTATAGGTATTCTATGATATGATATGATATGATATGATACAATAAATTATGTAAATCCTTCTTAAATGACCGGGTCGTAATGAAAGTGGACATCACACCGAAATGGGTGGCCCGTAAGGTGTGGCATAGATTACCTTTGGTAAGTAATCTTCTCCGATCCGATGGGAGGCCTCATCAGGAAAGTTCATGTTGTAGCTCACATGAGTTTGGATGTCGGTTATGGTTACATCCCCTCTATACTATAGCATTATGGCATTTCATACATCATGGACTTCATGGACTATTGATATACTATTATTTCTTATATTCTCTTCCTATGTATGTGCTCTTTTCATCTAGGTTGTCTATAGGTTCATGTGCATACGCATTTGCATGCCCGCATATTTAGTGTTTTATTGTGCTAACTCATACTCTTTGTCTACGTGCTCTAACCATGTAGGTACCGAAGGTGACTTTCATCCTCCGCTAGACGGCTAATCGAGATTTTGATGTTTTGCTTGTGGTGAGCCCTATACTCCAAGGGCAACATCCACTTTCATCTACCTTGTCTTTACTTTATGTTTCTTTACTTTATGACATGAGGGTGAGCCCCGATTATGTCGAGGCCCCGTTCTATCTTATGTAAAGGCTATGTTGGGCATGTTAAACTCTTACACGTTTTATTATATTTTGTTGAGATATTATGACTATCAAGATTCTATTGTGGTAATGATGTTCCGATTTTGCTTATGATGATGTATTGGAAATTGTGAATATTGGAAATGTGCTTATGTGGAAAGTCCCCTAACCCGGTATGCCCCCATAGCTTAAGTCCTACATACCCGCCTTTAGAAATACTTCTTACGTGCTATGTGATCAATATTTCTCCCATTCCTGGCAACATCCCCATAGCTTGAGTCCAAACCCCCATTTTTCCTAAAAATATGTGCTATGTGTTCACTTTTCTGCGCTTCCAAACCAATGATGTGAGTAATGATGCTATGATGGCTTGATCGAGGACTTTCAGATTCTCCTTCGCCATGTCACATGTAGGCCCTACTTTCGGGTCGTGACATCCTGATTGACTACCTAAATCTTCTTCCTTGAAGGTCTTTGTCTGATTGATCTTGATTTATTCTTAAGATTTATGCACGTCCTTACTTTTTCTATTTTAGTGGTCGATTGATTTCTTTTCCAAATCAGGCACTCTTAATTGATTTCTTGGATCTTTTTGATGAATTTGCTTCAGTATTAAATCTTTCACTAATTTTGACCCTTTTGTTTTATCTTGTTTCCTTATTTCCTGGATCTTCTTGATGGATTTGCTTCATTATTAAATCTTCCACTAATTTTGACCCCTTTTTTTTTAAATCTTTTTTCCTTTTTGATGTTTCCTGTAAATTCATCAATCAAAATAATTTCAAACATTAACAATCTCCTCCTTTTTTATGATGGAAATAAACTGACTAAGTTAAGGCAGTCAACTTCCGTGTGCTTTACTTCAAGTCGATTGGAGTGTGCTCCCTCTGAGTTAGTGACCAACTGAGCTCCCCTTGAATACTAACTCTCTTTATGTCTCCCTTCGACATCAGCAAAAAGGAAACAAATAGAGAATAAAAGGCAAAAGTATGCCAGACAATATACCATAACACCAAAGTAGAGATAGTTCTTAACAAAATACGGTAGCAATCTATACATTCATAAAGAAATACCCTAACACATAAAAAGAACAGTTAGCCACGAGGGTATAAGAAGTAGGAGATAGTATTGACAAGGGCAGTCTTCAGATTCTCGAATAGATTGTTCAGATTAGCCGCCATGGAATCTGAGTTGTTTTTAATTGTTTGGGCGACTTTGATGGCCTCCTTCACAATTTGGATGAGTTGCAGCTGAATATTTCCTACATCAGTTCCAGTCTCCTTGGTGATGTCTATGATCTTGTCTAGCGTATCTATGAGTTGCAGATGTGTCTTCATCATTCCAGCTGTTAAATGCTTTGTTTTAAGATTGTCCTTGAGGGTATCTTCTTTTGGCCTCAGGACATTCACTTGCAATGTGTCCAAATTTTTTACATTCATAGCACCTGCCATCAATTTTGTTGTAATTAGTAATTTGCTTATTTCTGGGATAGTTTTGCTTATCTTTTCGTTGATTTCTATTGCGCCTGAAGGTTTTTATCACTAATTTAGTAATCAACCATTTAGATCTTTTTCATTATCCTGATTTTCATGAGAAGCTTTAAATGCAACAACCTTTTTCTTGTCGTCCTCCTTCCTATTTTTGTTGAGGTATGTTTTTTGCAAAAGCAATCCGATCACCTCTGACTTCATCATACATGAGAATTTTAAGATCCATGCTTTTAAGAGCAACAACCTCTGCGTGCCATTGAGAGGGTAGACTTTTGACGATTTTTTTGATGTGCTCAATTGGAGGATATTCTTTTCCTGTAGCTTTGAGTTCACCAATAATTTTTCTGAGACGAGCAAACATTTTTTCAACTGATTCACCTTTCTTCATTTGGAATAACTCATACTCATATACAAGAAGACTGACAATTATTTTCTTGACTTTACCTGTTCCTTCATAGGTGACTTCCATTTTGTCCCACATTTCCTTGGCAGTTTCACAACTAGAGATCTTTTCATATTCCTCTCCACTGATGGTATTGTGAAGAACATTTTTTGCTTTGGAATTGATTTGAATAACTTCTATTTGCTCATTTATGTAGTTGTTCAGACTAGGTATGACAGGTGCCTGGCTATCTTCAGTGTTTGATTGACTCTCAATTGTTGGTTTAGCCACAGGAATGGGAATGTTATCAAGTTTGATGACTCTCCAAACCTTGACATCATACGACTTTATTAATATTTTCATTCTTATTTTCTAGTGAGAGAATTGTTTCCCATTAGAGTAGGGAGGTCTTGTTTGAGAGGTTCCCTTTTGAAACAAACCCCCAATGATTTGATATTAATTTTCCATGATCTTTTCTCACCTATGGTTTGACAGAAAATATAGTGTGACCAGACTCTTATACCAATTGAAAGTGCAAGAGGGAGGTGAATTGAATTTTTTTCCCTTTTTACTTAAATTAGTTTCCAGTTGGTCATATAACTTAAGTGATAGTCAACTAGAACAGTTAAAGCAATATGTAAAAATTTAAAGAGAGTAAAGGAAAATTCTATATTGGTTTGAATCCAATCTGAATCCTACGTCTAGTACCCTTGGGTTGCAAGGAATATCTCTTCAAGCCTTGAAAGTTTGTGATTACAATAAGTAAAACTTAAACTACTCTCAATCTTTTTCTTGTTTTCTTTTCCTTGATACAATCCTCTCTTTTAATTTTTTGCTTCTTTTCTCTCTCTTTTTTTCACAGTAAATCAACAAAACTACAATGCGTTTCTAAAGATGAAGAATTTTGAAGAAAGTCTTGAATGCAGTAGGCTTGTACAACTTGAGAGATATCTGGATGCCTCCTTTTTTTAAGAGATGGAATCCCAAGGGATTTGATCCTTGGAATCAGGCAATAGTGATTCCTTCTTCCAAGGATAAGGATAAGGTTTTAGGATAGGCAATCATCTGATTCTTCCCAGATTTGCGTAGATCACTCTTTTGAGAAAAATCTCTTTTTGATTGATCCTGATGATTGGCTATATCTTCTACCTTGAAGGTCTTTCTCTAATTGATCTTGATTAATTCTTCAAATTTATGCACTTCCTTACTTTTTCTATTTTAGTGGTCGATTGATTCTTTTTTCAAATCAGGTCCCTTAATTGATTTCCTAGATCTTCTTGATAAATTTACTTCAGTATTAAATCTTTCATCGATTTTGACCTTTTTTTTTTTTTAATCTTTTTTCCTTATTTCCTGGATCTTCTTAATGGATTTGCTTTAGTATTAAATCTTCCACTGATTTCAACCCTTTTTTTTTAATCTTGTTTCCTTTTTTATGTTTTCTATAAAGTCATCAATCAAAATAATTTCAAACACTAACATTGATAACTTTTATAATGGATTTCAAGTAAATGTATAGGAACAGTATTCTCTAAATAAAAGTCCCTATGGAGATACAAGACATAAACCTTGTGCATTAGATTGGTATAGGTATGATCATCTTATGGGTAGCACTTTATGACCTTGAATTAGGCTTGAAGATGACAAAAGTATCTAATTAGACTTAGGCTTTAATTGGAGCTATAAGCTTTAGTTAACGAAAAGTTATATTCAAGAAGAAGAGTGTAGTTGAGAAGAATTGTTGAGCTGAAAATTAGCAGTTGTACCTCTTCATATGTAATGACCCTA
This sequence comes from Solanum aculeatissimum, assembly GCA_038996855.1. NCBI lineage: Eukaryota > Viridiplantae > Streptophyta > Magnoliopsida > Solanales > Solanaceae > Solanum > Solanum aculeatissimum. The sequence goes on along the minus strand of JBCEWC010000782.1, from coordinate 14,204 downwards.
TCCTTATATTAAGTCAATAGTTTTCTTTTTCGAGTTATGAGGAATTTTAAGTGTTTTAAGATTATAACCCTTTTTCTTATTTCAGATACAATGTCTACGAATGAGTTGAGTTTATTAATTACATTTGAGTTGATGTTCATTCTTGAGTTTGAGTATTTGAGCTCTTGGTTGTGTTTTTCCTTGAGCTAATTCCTAGCTTGGTCATCATTTGAGGACGAATAATCTCAAGGGGGAGATATTGTAACTCCCAAACTTTTTAAAGCTAAGATTAAGTCATTCTTCAAATGTTATAAGATTACACCTGATGATTCTTAATTGAGAATAGGTGTTACAGTCAATTTCTTAGTGTGGGAATATATTTGAAGATGAAGTAAGGTTACAAGAACCTTGTAGCAAAAACTTAAGTTAAAAGCTTCCTTAGCGATTGAGTGTTGATGTAAGATTTTATAAAATAAATTAGGTAATCCAATAAGTTCAAATTGTATATATATATATATATATATGTGTGTGTGTGTGTGTGTGTGTGTGTGTGTGTATGTTAGGATCAATTTCTAATATTTTAAAGTGTATTAGATATGATTTAGGGTCATAAGAATCTTTTATATCAAGACAAGTCCAAAGATATGGTCAGCTTCAAATGACTATATCTCCTAGAATATAAAGAGTTAGGGCATCCCACAACCTATC
>JBCEWC010000782.1:0-13417 GCA_038996855.1 Solanum aculeatissimum | reverse complement strand
ATCTATTCATGAATCTCTAATAGAATCTTAAATCATAACCTAGGGTTTCAAGAAAAGGAATTCAAGAATTCCAAAAAGAATTTCTTGATTCTTCTTCTTCGAGAATTGGTGTTCTTCATCAAGATCTCTAAATATTTTAAGTTAAGAATTAAAGAATCAAAGAGAATCCCTTCAACTAATATTTTTCACGTTCTTCCACTTTAAAAGAACTACATAAAAAATTTATTTTCTTAAGAATGAGCATCAAGATTCCAAGATCAAAGGTTTCATGCTAGAAAGCTAGTGTTCTTCGAATTTTGATTGTAATATCAATCTTACAGGTATGTAAGACCACCTCAAATCCTAGTTTCGTGCCTATTCTATGTTGCCTAGCAAGAAATCTAGCCAAGAGCCAAGTCAGTTTCATTCCCATGAAGTTATTGAAAACTACTAAAGTGTTATCATGCAATTCTTATTGCAATTAATATTCTTATTCTAAGAATTTCGTTATTGATAATGTTTGTTTAAACTCATGAAGTATTGCTACAGTTACAAGAACCCTAGCTGAGTTGAGAACTATTTCCCTATTATGTTTTACTTGCATTGAAAAATGATTAGTGTACTACAAATATTTTTCAAGGTTTAAGTATAATTGAGTTAAAAGATTTTCTTGAGATTGAGTTAAGAGAAATTTGAGAAAGGTTCAGAAAAGTTAAAGTTGGGCTAAGTCCCAAAAGATTAAAGTATTTTAGATAATAATACTCTTACAGTTATGAGCATATAAATAATATTTTGGGAGTAGTATTGAGAATCGATATGGATAAGAGTAATAATAACTCGAACTCATAAACTACATAGTCAGTGGAGGATAGGATCATACCAGTATTGTACAACTCCTCATATTCCACTGAGATGGCCTAGTTTAGATGGATCCATGAGTTAAGATTCATCCCTTTTCCTGGTAAGGTATTGGATGACTCTGACAATGTGGGCAAGACCTTGTGTTATCATGATGCTCATAGTGATGGTCATTTTATATACTGTACATTCTATGAACTGACACCTTTTGGAGATACACCATTTTATGATACAGATCTAGGTATCCATGATAGTAGACATTCAGTAAGACAGCTTCGTAACAATAGTTGGTGAGACCTCTTCGCTTTTAGGGGTCTCTAGTTAGTTAGTCTAATTTATTTATTTTACATTCAAGTAGTCGTGGCTCTTGCTACAACACCTATCTTCAGTATAGCAGAGATTTCATGACTATAAGAATTATTAGTAATTATATCAAGAGATATTTTCCAACTTTATATAAAGCATGATTGAGATTCTTTGAGTTTTATTAAAGTTTTTAAAGGTTCATCTTATAAAGCTTCTACATGCATGTTAAATTCTTCAGTTAAGTGAGTCAGTCAAGCTAAGGGTTCATTTGGGGACTAGTAATAGTTTCTAAGTGTTGGCTACGTTCAGGTTGTAGGCTTGGAGCGTGATAATCATATCTTTGGCATTCATCTTGTTACTTAAAAATTTTTTCTGGTCCCTCCTTTCAACTGGGGGGTTCTAGGTTGGTTGTGGAGAAACTAATTCTATAGATATCACTTCTTGCTTCACCACCATCCCTATATTTTGTATCTTTGCTACATCAGTTGAAATTGGAGTTGTTCTCGATCCGCTTGCTTTTACAACATAGGATCTAGGAAGGTGGGTGTTTGAGGTCGATAAAATGGTTAATCCTCCACTTAATTTCCTTTGGTTGAGCCTGTACACCCCTATTCAATCTCAGTTTTAGCTTTCCCATAACTTGATTAACTTTTTCAACTGTAGATTTGTCAATCTTTTCCTTTCGTGGTCGTCCCCTAGACACTTCTGGTCAACCGCACAATAGCTAACGTGCATCACTGTGGTAATGTGCGCTGAGAGAATTTTCATTCACCATAAGTTATTAAAAAAAATTAAAATGTTAACTATTTAGCCACGGTAAATTCTAGCTAGCAAAAAATAAAAGCAAGCCACCAATAATAAAAAGTAAAAAACAACATATTTAATCGTAGCTAAATAGCAAATTTGGTTATATTCCACCATATTATTTTTTTGGCTATATTTTTATAAACTAATAACATTTTGGTACATATTTTAAATCGTCTCTATATTATACTCCTTTTGTTTGTTGTTCCATTCTCGTTTTTTATATTTTTGTGAGAAGAATTAATTAGATTGCTAAGTAGACAAATAAATCAAATATCCTTCGGAAAAGACTAGTGAAGATTTCTATTAAAGTTGACATTTTAAGTTGTCAAACAGACTAATAAAAAATCTAACGGTTTAACCAGTGATGAAATTAAGTCCACATTGATACAAATTTTTTATTTATTTATTTAAATAATGACAATATCCTAGACTACATCATTCATGGACACAATCTATATTATATAACTAGTGGAGCAGTGCCCGTGCAAGGCACAAATAAAAGAGGCATCATTAGATTAAATATTAACATATATTATTCTATAAAAATGTTATACCGAATCGTCAATCAACAATGATACTCTGGGGATGTTATAGCTACTTCTAGTTCTCATAACAATATATCACTATCCAAAATTGGATCGCAATTAAAGACGAATAAAATGAAGCGGAAACAACTCACATAACTTAAGAAATCTCCCAAAATCTGGAGTCATGGGTACAAGAACATCTAAAAGAGTGCTGAAGGATAATACAACTGTCTCAAAGAAAAATACAAGGTTATCTCGTAATATTTGATACATAGTCTGATAGAAGAGAAATGAAAGAGAATTCAAAGGTCCATGGTGACTTGAAGTTTGAGCCTCACCGTAAAAATCTGGGTGATATCCACAGCACTCCAATAGATTGATCAGCTACCCTATCCGAACCTCTGTGTGTAATCTGCAGGGATGAAATAAAGTAGGGGTGATTACACCAAAATGTACCCAACAGGTTCGATCGACAAGTAATGTAATAAAGAAGAATCCTACACCTGCATCCAAAAAGAATTAGTACACAATAATATATATATATATATATATATATATGCACACATCATAATGAATTAGAAATGTCCTCAATAATCCATAATGCCATGAATCCAATTATAAATGTAATGCACAACTCAACAATCTAAATACCAAGTGTGTCACAGCCTTGCCACCTGCCCGTGGTCAAGGTAATATCAAAATGCTAAATCCATGCCACCTGCCCGAGTCAAGGTAATAAAGCGATGCCAAGTTCTTGCCACCTTCCCACGTTCAAGGTAATATAAAGTATGAATCTCACCCTTGCCTCCTGTCTGGGTCAACGGGGGTAGTAGCAATGTGAAACATAATTGTGAGACCCTGTGTTTCTCGTCTTCCATAATATGTATATTGTGGCATGTTGTATAAGGCATATATGACTCTGGCTATAACCTAAAGGTAATAAGACTGTAAATAGGTGTTAATATATCAAGGTATTAAAGTTTAAAGTCAAATAAATCCCCTAAATGCATATTAGGGATTAGAGAGATGGCCCAAGTAGCACCTCGCTCTTTTCGGAAGATTTAAATTGAGTTTCATTTCTTGAATGGGAATAAGAGTGCATAATTTGATAATAATGGATTTGTAAGGGGTATTTTAATATCCCAAAGTTCATATGTTAAGTTTCGGAGTCAAGAAAGTTGCAAGATAAAGTTTGGCCAAAGTCACCATAAGCTTCTTTAAGAAATCCTTCTTAAATTTGGATCAAATGTATCAGACCATATCTTCCAAAATTTTATAATGTGTTAGAAGGTCCATGACCTATCAAATTAAATTTCTACGAGTCTAGTTTTCAACTCATGAAACCACTTATCAATCCAACTTCAGAATAAAAAAGAGAGTTTTACCATGACTGCGCGAGCAGGAAATTGGGTCATGGGCCGGGTCGGGTCAAGCCCAACTATATGTCAGCTATTTTGATGTTTTAAAGCTGAAAATGCATCATTTTCATCCCAAAATAGTTCAACAACTGAAGAGAAAGTTCCCACCATCTCCATAAGCAATTTCGGTAAGTTCTTCATATTTTTACCATTAAAATTCACTCGCGTGCCTAGAAATGTGTACCTTACGCTTTGTGATTGTTTTCCTCTCTGTTTAGCTGTGTTTGGGAGCTATATTTGGACTGTGAAAAGTGGTGTTCTTGCTGGTCATTGTGTGTTTGCATCTAGTTTGTTTAGGTAATCATTTTTCGGCTCTTGTACGACTATTTTTACGAAGTTCTACGGACACTTCCTCGAGTAAATGTTATATACAAAATTTGATCATTAATGCCAACTTATGGACTGTTTGTTGGGGGTTTTTTAAGCTGTGTAAATATAGTCGTTACGAAGCATAGGACGTTGTGAACAACCTTTGTGAAGGAACTTTTGGGCATTCAGACGTCCGTTGGAAAGATATGTTCAGGCTAAACTCCGGTCCTCCATTTAGCACGAAATTTGGGATATTCCCAAAATGTCAAATATGATATTTTACCATTTTGTTGCTAGGAAGACCTTCTGTGAAATACATTGGGATATTAGCTGGATTATTTTCACGATGGTATTATTTTGATATTCCATTCGGACGCTCGACTGGACATTCAATATCTATAGATCAATTTATCGGTATTTTCTTACTACCGATGCGTATGTTGAGGTGTTGCTCTTTTTCTATGGGGTATCACTAAAAATAAAGGCAGGTTATTAGGGGAATGTAATATTCATAATCAGTTCTTTTTTCTTATTAAGACCATATTTGAAGAACTTAAAAAGTAACATGTTAAGTTCCAATAATCTCCGGTATAATGCTTCTATTTAAACTATTAATGCACTTTATTCTTTTTAGTATTATGTTTTACTAATTTACATGGAACCAAGTGTAAGGATTATGTGAAGCACCTTTACAAATATTCTCAGAATTAAGGCCTCATTCTAAATATTGAGTTACGTTGTCAAACTTATTTGAAAGACATTAAGATCCCACGGGCCATATGTATATGTTACGACAGTGATTATGATGTTATGAGGATAAGTGTACTAATGATCCAAGATTGGCTAAATTTATGTTATGACCTACTATGTTGTCATAACCCGAGATTAGGGCCTAGATGTGACATGGCGAAGGAGAACCCGAGAGTTCTTGATCAAGCCATCATAGCATCATCACACATATCATCAGTTCGAAAGCACATACAACAACCAAATAACACGTAAGTCTAGGGGATTTTGATGCTTTGGACTCAAGCTATGGGGATGTTGCCAGGAATGGGATAAACATGAATCACATAACACATAGCTTTTACGTTCTAAGGGGCAGGTAAGTATGACTCAAACTAAGGGGCAAGCTGGGTTAGGGACTTTCCACATAACCACATTCCCAAGCCAATCATATCACAATAACATAAGCGAAAACGGAAATGTAATATAAGATATCATCACTTAACATAGATAGCCATATCATTATAAGTATCACATAACATAACGTTCAATAGAGTCAATATGTCCAACAATGCCTCTACATAAGATAAGACGGGGCCTCGATATATTCTGGGCTCACCCTTAATTTGTAACGTAAAGGAACATAAAGTAAGGACAAAGGTAGATGAAAGTAGGTATTGCCCTTGGAGTATAGGGCTCACCACAAGTAATGACTTCAAGAATCTAGATTAGCTGTCTAGCGGAGGATGAAAGTCGCCTTCGGCCCCTACATGGTTAGAGTATGTAGACAAAGAGTATGGGTTAGCACATAATAATGCACTAAGTATGCGGGCATGTAATGCATATGAACATGAGCCTACGACCAAGCTAGATGACAAGGGCACATACATAAAAGAAGATTATAGGAAGGGATTGTATGCCAATATGCCATGAAGTCCATGATACATGAAATGTCATAATGCTTATAGTATAGAGGATGTGACCATAACCGACATCCAAACTCATGTGAGATACAACATGAACTTGCCCGATGAGGCCTCCCATCGGATGAGAGAAGATTACTTGCCAAAGGTAATCTATACCACACCTTACAACCCGGTCATTTCGGTGTGATGGCCACCTTCCTTACGACCCGGTCATTTTGGAAGGATTTACATAACATATCATAGCATACCTTACGGGCCTCCCATTTTGGTAGCATAACCTATGTTGGCACATAGTTGCGAGAAAGGAGTGGGGCCCTTAGGGATAACCCACTTACTACTCCAATCCTTTTAGGTGCTAAGTCTTCATCCCACAAGAATACGTATACATATACATGCCTTTAAAATGGAACGGAAACACTTGACGTCAAATTATGCATAATTAGGCTTAAAGGCCAAATCACTTTCTTTGCTTTCATACATACGACTAACAAGTCAAACATATTTCATAATCATTCTTCATTGGGTTAAAGAGCCAAATACACTTTCATGTCAAAATTCATGCATAAGAGTAGCTCCATACTTGTCATATCGTATCGTGTTGGTGTAAACACCCATAGTTGCTCAAAGAGCCATATCATAGACATTATGTGATCACATTCTTGTCATAACCTATACTTGTTCAAAATCATAGTCATAAACATAATTGGGACATAGCCCACATCATAACTTTATTAAAATCCATGTTCATGCATGCAAATGCCATGATTAATGATGAGAATAGCATGGGCACTAGAATTCATAGTTTAAATCCAAATAAAAAAGAATCCATAAGAAATTCAAAGTTAAATAAACAATTAAACCTCAAATTAACATTACCCATGCATAAATTAAAGAAGAAGGGGACATGCATACTTGTACCATCTTGAATCAAAGTAATTCATCAATTAGGGGCTTAACTCAGCTTGAAATCATTAAATAAGAAAAGCCCACACTTCAACTGCACTAAATCATTCTTAATTCAAAAGACCTATTTCTAGAAAAATCATAATTCATCAAAAATTGAGAAAAGGATTTTGGGTCTTCATGGTTGAAAGAGAAACCATGAATCAAACCCACATACCTTGAATTTAATAAGAAGATTGAGACGATTCTGATGAAGATCTCGTGTTTCTCATCTTTCATAATATGCATATTATGGCATGTTGTATAAGGCATATATGATTTTGGCTAGAACCTAAGGGTAATAAGGCTGCAAATAGGTGTTAATATCAAGATATTAAAGTTTAAAGTCAAAGAAATTCCCTAAATGCATATTCGGGATTAGAGAGATGGCCCAAGTGACACCTTGCTCTTTTTGAAAGATTTAAATTGAGTTTCACTTCTCGAATGGGACTAAGAGTGCATAATTTGATAATAATGGATTGTTAAGAGGTATTTTAATTTTCCAAAGTTCATATGTTAAGTTTCGGAGTCAAGGAAGTTGCAAGATAAAGTTTGGCCAAAGTTACCTAAAGCTTCTTTAAGAAATCCTTCTTAAATTTGGGTCAAATTTATCAGACCATATCTCCAAAAATATAAGGAGTTAGAAGGTTCATGACCTATCAAATATTTCTACGAGTCTAGTTTGCAATGCATAAAAGAGCATATCAATCCAACTTCAGAATAAAAAGTTATGAGAGTTTTACCATGACTGTCCGAGCAGAAAATTGGGTCATAAGCCGGGTTGGGTCAAGCCCAACTATATGTCGGCTATTTTGATGTTTTAAAGCTGGAAATGCATCAATTTCATCCCAAAATAGTTCAACAACTGAAAAGAAAGCTCTCACCAGCTCCATAAGTCATTTTGGTAAGTTCTTCGTGTTTTTACCATTAACATTCGCCTGCGTGCCTAGAAATACATGTCTTACGCTTTGCGATTGTTTTCCTCTCTTATTAGCTGTGTTTGGGGGCTATTTTTGGATTTTGAAAAGTGGTGTTCTTTCTGGTCGTTGTGTTTTTGCATCTAGTTTATTTAGGTAATCATTTTGGGGCTCTTGTACAATAATTTTTACGAAGTTCTACGGACTTTTCCTCGTGTAAACATTATATGCAAAATCTAGTCATTAATGCCAACTTATGGACTATTTGTAGGTGTTTTTAAGCTGCGTATATATAGTCGTTGCAAAGCGTAGGACGTTGTGAACAACTTTTGTGAAGGAACTTCGAGCATTCGGACGTCCGTTGGAAAGGTATGTTAAGGCTAAGCTCCGATCCTCCTTTTAGCACGAAATCCGGGATATTCTCAAAATTTCAAATGTGATATTTTACCATTCTGTTGTTTGGAAGACCTTCTGTGAAAGGCATAAGGATTGTAGCTGGATTATTTTCACGATTGTATTATTTTGATATTCCATTTGAACGCACAACTGGACATTCAATATCTATAGATCAATTTAGCGATTTTTCCTTACTACCGGTCCATATGTTGAGGTGTTGCTACTGTTCTATGGGGTGTCACTAAAACTAAAGGCATGTTATTAGGGGAATGTAATATTCATAATCAGTCCTTTTTCCTTATTAAGACCATGTTTGAAGAACTTAAAAAATAACATGTTTTCCAATAATCTCTGGTATAACGCTTCTATTTAAACTAATAATGCACTTTATTCTTTTTAGTATTATGTTTTACTAATTGACTTGGAACCAAGTGTAAGCATTATGTGAAGCACCTTTATGAACATTCTCAGAATTAAGGCCTCATTCTAAATATTAAGTTGTCAAACTTATTTGAAAAACATGTAAGATCCCACGGGCCATATGTATATGTTACGAAAGTGATTATGATGTTATGAGGATAAGTGTACTAATGAGCCAAGATTGGCTGAATTTATGTTATGGCCTACTATGTTGTCACGACCCGAGAGTATGGCAAAGGAGAACCCGAGAGTCCTCGATCAAGCCATCATGGCATCATCACACACATCATCGGTTCAGAAGCGCGTACAATAACCAAATAGCACGCAAGTCTAGGGGATATCGGGGATTTGGACTCAAGCTATGGGGATGTTTCCAGGAATGGGATAAGCATGACTCACATAGCACATAACATTTACATTCTAAGGAGTGGGTAAGTATGACTCAAGCTTTGGGGGCAATCAGGGTTAGGGACTTTCCACATAAGCACATTCCCAAGCCAATCATATTATAATAACATAAGCGGAAATGGAAGTGTAACATAAGATATCATCACTTAACATAGATAGTCATATCATTATAAGTATCACATAGCATAACGTTCAATAGAGTCGATATGTCCAACAATGCCTCTACATAAGATAAGATGGGGCCTCGACATATTCTGGGCTCAACCTCAATTTGTAAAGTAAAGAAACATAAATTAAGGACAAAGGTAGATGAAAGTGGGTATTTCCCTTGGAGTATAGGGCTCACCACAAGTAATGACTTCAAGAATCTCGATAGCCGTCTAGCGGAGGATGAAAGTCGCCTTCAGTCCGTACATGGTTAGAGAATGTAGATAAAGAGTATGGGTTAGAACATAATAATGCATTAAGTATGCAGGCATGCAATGCATATGAACATGAGCCTACGACCAAGCTAGATGACAAGGGCACACACATAGAAGAAGATTATAGGAACGGATGGTATACTAATATGCCATAAAGTCCATGATGCATGAAATACCATAATGCTTATAGTATAGGGTATGTGACCATAACCGACATCAAAACTCATGTGAGCTACAACATGAACTTGCCCGAGGAGGCCTCCCATCAAATGAGAGAAGATTACTTGCCAAAGGTAATCTACACCACACCTTACGACCTAGTCATTTCGGTGTGATGGCCACCTTCCTTACGACCCGGTCATTTAGGAAGGATTTACATAACATATCATATCATATCTTATCATATCATAGCATAACTTACATACCTCCCATTTCGATAACATAACCTATGTTGGCAAATAGTTGCGGGAGAGTGGAGCCCTTGGGGATAGCCCACTTACTACTCCAATCCTTTTTAGTGTTAAGTCGTCATCCCATAAGAATACGTATAAATATACATTCCTTTAAAGTAGAACGGAAACACTTGACATCAAATCATGCATAATTAGGATTAAAGGCCAAATCACTTGCTTTACTTTCATACATACGACTAACAAGTCAAACATATTTCATAATCATGATTTATTGGGATAAAGAGCCAAATACACTTTCATGTCAAATTTTATGCATAAGAGTAGCTTCATACTTGTTATATCATATTGGTGTAAACACCCATGGTTGCTCAAAGAGCCATATCATAGATATTATGTGATCACCTTCTTGTCATAACCCATACTTGTTCAAAATCATAGTCATAAACATAATTGGGACTTAGCCCACATCATAACTTTCTTGAAATCCATGTTCATGCATGCAAATGTCATGATTAATGATGAGAATAGCATGGGCACTAGAATTCATAGTTTAAATTCAAATCAAGAAGAATCCATAAGAAATTTAAAGTTAAATAAACAATTAATCCTCAAATTAATATTACCCATGTATAAACTAAAGAGTAAGGGGACATGCATACTTGTACCATCTTGAATCAAAGTAATTCATCAATTAGGGGCTTAATTCAGCTTGAAATCATTAAATAAGAACAGTCCACTTTTCAATTGCACTAAATCATTCTTAATTCAAAAGACCCATTTCAAGAAAAATCATAATTCATCAAAAATTGAGAAAAAGATTTTGGGTCTTCATGGTTGAAAGAGAAACCATGAATCAAACCCACATACCTTGAATTTAACAAGAAGATTTTGTTGAAGACTTGAATTTCCCACAAATTCAAGCTTGGTCTTCAATGGTGTCTGAGAGAAAATTGAGAGAATTTGGGAGATGAATTGAGAGCTTGAATGAATTAAAATGGATTAGGGTTTAATTTAGGGATTTTAGGAAACTTTAGAAAGGCTAAAATGGCCCTTGAAATAATTAAAATTATCAATTAACCATTAATGAAATGGAGCAATTAATTGAAGCAGTCACTGACGAAAGCATCCACACGGTCCGTGTAGTAGGTCATGGATCGTGAGCCCTACCGTGTGGCTAGACTTGGTTCATGCCTTGGCTTGGAATCTTGGGAGACTTTCTGGATCACTTCACGACAGGACTCACGATCCGTGAAGCAGCACATAGACCGTACACTAGTTCGTGGAGCCTCACTTTGCTCGGAGCCCTATCCTTGGGGTCTCATGAGTATCTGGACCACTTCACGGAGGCCATCACGGACCATAAGGTTTCACATGGACCATGAGATGGTTCGTGGATCCTTACTAGGTTCCGACCTTGGTCCATCACCTAGTCCCACTTTCTGAATCAACTCACCGACGCCCCTCACGGGTCGTGAGACTTCCCATGACTTGTCACCCCTCTTGTATGGCCTTGCCTTAGCCAACTTCAGCCTCCTTTTTCCAGAACACTTTTGGCCACAAATGGTCCCACCAAAACGGTCATAACTTCTACATACAAACTCCGATTTGAGTGAAACCAATTGTGTTGCAAAGATAACTCGAAGATCTTTATTTTGATAGGTCATAGTCCACACAGTTCACCTTGTACCAATAGATGTAGCCATTCAAAGTCAGTCCTCACACACGATTCCATACAAAGTCAACTAACTCGATTCCCTGGAATACGACCACTCAAATAGAATCCATGATCATTACAACACAACCATAACAAGTTCAAAATGGACATTGATCTACTAGTACGAAGTTTGAAAATTTTTGAGTTGTTACATCATCTCCCTCTTGGAAACATTTATCCTCAAATGAGCTAGACCACGATTTAAGAAAGTCAATCAAGATAGAATCATTTCATCATAACTTGTAATAAAACATGCATCATTTTTAAAGCCATTTAAAAATTAGGTCAAAATATCATTCAAATCATTTTCGTGTGCATGTATGCATGCAATGTCATAAAACTCTAGAATTTAAAGAATTAGGACCATTAGAAAGGATAAAACCTAGTACCTTATGCTTGAGTAGATTGGAAAAGATTGGGCTAAAAATTTAAAGTTTCTGAATGGCCATATCTCTGGGTACGGGATGAACTTTGTGGGCCACGACCATTCAAATTGAAGCTCTTTGAGTTATCTTTCCAATGCACTTGGTTTCACTTGATTTAGAGTTTGGATGTGAAAGTTATAGACCTTTTGGTGAGACTACCTGCGCAAGGGATTGTTTCTGGATAATTGGCCAAGGCACTGCCTCATGGTAGTCTCACGGGCCGTGTGGAACCTTATGGTCCGTGAGGCAGGCCGTGTGGTCTCTCATGAAGCGTGGTAAAGTGTTTTGAGATGGCCTTGGCCTAAGGACCAATTTTATGTATAAGGTTAACATTCTGGGAATCGCATCAGCTTGATGGTGGGGTTCAAAAGCCGTATGAAGCCTCAAGGACCGTGAACCAGCCCGTGGGACATTGTCAGCCAGCAGCTAAGGGAGGCTCCACGGACCACCTTACGGTTCGTGTGAAGCCTAACGGCTCGTGTGACTACCTGTATGGCTGCGTGAGGTGAATTTTTCTAAGTATGGGATCTTCGCTAAAAATTCGTTTTCTAAGTGTGGCTTCACGAGAGAGGCTCACAGATCATGTGACCCCTCACGGTCCGTGTAGTTGACCGTGTGGGTGTTGTTTCAAACTTTTTCTATCCTTTGCAAGGTTGGTGTATCACCTTCAAGTCCAGGCTCACGGTAGGGCTCACAGACCGTGAGTCACTACATGGTCCGTGTAGCGGCCATTGACAGTGATGTTTCTAGTTTTTCTTCCTTGTTCTATTAATGTTTTAATTATAATTTTTATCTAATCCTAGGGACATTTTAGTATTTTTAAGCTCTCCTAAACTCCTGATTTAGCCTTTACACCCTCATTCAATTCAAAATCCTTTCAACACTTAGATTATTATTAAAATTCTCTCTTCCAAAGGCTCTCTTCCTAGCATAGCTTGAAGGTTGGAATTGAAATTAGAAGGGGTCTTCTTCTTCAATATCTCTTCTCTCTAAAGCTTCTTGATTATCAAGGTATGTGGGAATTTATTCATGGCTCCTTTCAACCATGAAGCGCCAAAATTATTTTCTTCAATTGAATTTATGAAAATAGGCTTACTTTGAATTTGAGTCTTTTAAATTATTGATGATTTAATTAAATTGAAGTGTGGGTTGTACTTATTACATGATTTTAAAGTGATTTAAGTTCAATTAACAACATTTACATTGAGCTTATGAAGATTCAATTATACATGTCCCTTTAAGTCTTCAATTCAATCATGGGTAGTATGAATTATGTTTTTAATTATAGATTTCATTATGATTTAATTATGAATCTATATTATTATGACAATTTAAATGTTGATTTCCGTTACCCATGGTATTCATTTATCATTCATTGCATTTGCATTCATGAACATGAATTTTATTAAGCTTTTGATGCGGGCTAGGTCCCAAAGATATTTATGACTATGTTTTCAAGCAAAGAATGGGTATGACTAAGTTGTGATCACACTATGTCTATGAT
>JBCEWC010000781.1:0-49466 GCA_038996855.1 Solanum aculeatissimum | reverse complement strand
CAATAAATCCTTCAATTTCTCTTTCAACTCCATGCGAGCCATTTTATATGAATAGATTGAGATGGGCTAAGTATTGGGTAGGATGTCTATACCAAAGTCTATCTCACTTTCGGGAGGAACACCTGATAACTCATCCAAAAAGACATCAGGGCACTCATTTACAACAAGGACCTACTCGACAGAAGAGACTCTAAAGGTGACATTTTTGACTCTTACCAAGTGGTAGATGCACCATTTGGAAATTATTTTACAGGCTTTTAAGAAGGAAATGAATCGACCCCTACATGAAGAGTTACTATCCTCTCATTCAATAATTGGATAATTTGGAAATTGGAACTTGAATCTATGGGTTCTACAATCAATGAATGCATAGGAAGCATACGACCAATCCATATAAGGAGTCACAACAAAATCTACCATAGAGAGCTCAGCTAAATCACATGAGACTACTTTGTGCAAGATTAATATGGGATAACCTTTATAGACTCTTCAGGTTATGAAGGACTCTCTTATGGGGTTACTTACCATATAGGGTTTATGGACGACTTTAGGACATGCACAAAACTTATTAGCAAGGAATGGGGTTACAAAACATAAATTGCTCCTGAATCCAAAAGTTCATATGCATCAAATTAATTTTTTTTTAACATACTGGTGACCACGTCTGGAGCTTCTTCGACCTCTTGATGACCGTGAAGAACATAGAACCTGTTGTTCCTTTGGGAACCTTAAGATTAACCCCTTTGGCCTTGATTCCTTTGCTCCTATAATCCTTAACATAGTTTCCGAGCTTCCTACAAATGAAGCAAGCATTGGACCCAACTAAGCATTCCCCCTTGTGGGTTCTTTCACACTTGGGGAAATTGAGACTTTAGAGCTTTGGAGCAATCCCCTTTATCCTTGGTTATTCGAGGAGTAGTAGTTATGGATCCTTGGCCACTTGCTTTTGGACACCTTGGAACTTGTGGCCACAACCCCTTTGGTGAGAATAGTTCCCACTATCAACACGAGCCCTCTTGGACTCCCTTTCCCTCTCCTGAAGCTTTGCCTCTTCAATTTGTTCGGCGTAAGTCATTAAGTGAGAGATATCCATCTCTTTGACCAACATAGCCATTTTGTATTCCTTGGAGACAAACTCTGAGATGCTGAAAATAAACTTACTCATTTGAGCCCTCAAATCCGTGACCATAAAGAGAGCATACTTTGATAGCTTTGTAAATTTGAGAGCATATTCCTTCACACTCATAGTCCCTTGCTTCAAGTTGATAAACTCTTTAACCTTCACCTTCCTTAGCTCAATGTGGAAGAACTAGTCCAAGAAAGCACATTAGAACTCTTCCCAACTAATAGGATCCACTTCTTGGATCCTCTCACCTGCCCATTACTCGAACCAAATCTTAGCCACTCTTTTGAGTTGGTAAGATACCAACTCGGATTTCACTTCCAAAGAAATACCCATCGGTACAACAACTCAATAAGCCTCCTCGATAAAGTTAATAGTTTACTCATCCATCTTTGACACATAGAATTCTAGCGGATTCATCTATATAAAGTCATCCACTCTTGTGGCCGCAGTGGGCACTTAAGGAGGGACAACTACCTCCTTGTTGGCGTGGTTGTCCAGTGCTTGGGCCAACAAGGTAAAGGCAGCTTGAAACTTTGTATGAGACACTTCATTATCTTGTTAGAGTGGAAGGACTTGTTGTTCCAGAGTGTCTCATTGATGGGGAACTCCTCGTGGCGGCATGATCTAAAACAAAAAAATGCCATCATTAATTAGCAAAAAACTTTATTCAACTCTAAGGCATGACATGAATAAGAAAGAAGGAAAGACTTTCCTAAATAATCTTATAGCCTCTCACTCAAGATACTGCTGCGCTTTAAGACCTTGAATGAGACTCTGTGCTACGGGGTATGTACAGACATTCAAGGAATATTTTAAAACCTCATGCTATGATACCTAGTTTGTAATGACCCGACCTAAGGGCCTAGTCATCACACGGAGAATGAATACCCCAAGGCACCTCACTCAATCCATCTCAAGCATCTTAAGCCTTCATAGAAATTCAATTTAAAATGTTTGCAAAACATAAGGGAAAAGAGGATATAGGCCATTTAAGCAATGAAGCAACATTAAAAAATAGTAGATAGCTAGCATTCATTGTCCATAAGCATACCAAATACTACTTAAGCAGACAGAACTGGTACGGTCAGTTTTCATCAAATAGAAAAGAATCTATAATAAAATAACATAAAATGTAAAAGCTTCAAAAGGTACATAACTACATCATCTTAAAAATAAAACTAAGATATATGAAAGAATAAAAAGTGGAAGAGTCCTGAGCTAAGGGCTCACCACGAATAACAAAGCTAGTTTTGAATGTAAAATACTAGCCACGAGCTGGTGGAGGGGTGCCTATCCCTACATGGTTAAATCATGCAGGGAAAATATGCATTAGTACTTTTGGAATATACTAAGTATGTGAGATGCAGTGCAATGCATGAAATTATACTACCATCATTTATAAATAAACATATATTCATATTAAATGGGATTAGTGTAAACTCATGTATGAATAAAAGACTTGGCTCAATATGAATGAGAGTAAATGCATTAGAAGACATAAGTAATGATATCACATCATGGAGTCATCAACTTGTGAGAGTAGACCTTAACTGGCATTTAAGACCATATGAGCTACTACATTTAATCCAACATAACCCCCTACGTTGGCACGGGGAGACCACTTGACAGGTGGAACTCCATTAACTTTGCATGCAACATAATAACATAAATGGCCTAGGTGGATCCACTAGCCTTTCCTACAAGGGCTCCTGTAGTTGCACATAGTTAATGCGACAAAGGATTGATTCTAAGGTTCCCTTACTAAACTCTACCTCAATGTCACATTCGGTGCTAAGTCATCCCATGAAATATCTAAAACATAACTTAGAATCATAATTAGTAATCATAGAAGTCACTCGTACTTAGGAACCACGAAGTAAGTACTGTCCTTTCATCTTGGGGACCTTTCTTAAACATCTTTAGGGAAATTGTCAACATGCTTATATATTTGATAAACTTAACTTTAAACTCATATTTAATACCCTAATCATTACTTCAAATTATGGAAATCTTTACTTGAAAACTAGGTGCGCTTAGCTTTTATAATAGAACAATCATAAAACACATGAGACATAAGGACATTTCTCTTTTAAGGACGAACAAAATGCCCGCACTTCATCAACATCAAAACCATCATGTGGTTATCATCAATACCTAAAACATGCATATATACTTAGTAAAATAATCATAAGCTATCATGAATAACAGCTAATAACTTAAAACATCATGAAATCAACATAAGCATGCATATACATTAAAGAAAAGGTCAAATACATAAAATGTAACTTTATGGGTGGAAGGATACTTATAAATGAACTCACATACCTTGGAAGAATTGGAGAGAAACAAACTTGTAGAATTGAAGAAGAAATCTTGGAAACCCTAGCCTTTGCCCTAACTTGTTCTTGGGAGTCTTTTTGCCTTAGAAATTTTGAGAGTGAAGAATGAGGGATTGAATGAGGGAATTAGGGCTTAAAGTCTTCTATAGGGTCCCTTTTTCACCCTCAAAATGACATAGTTTAGGAATAGGAATGATGGAAATGACAAAATTACCCCTCTTCAAAACTGTCGGAATCGACCTACGAAACTCTGATTACGGGCCATAATTCTATCCATGGGCCATTGGTCCCTCTCATTTGGTATTGCATCTGAAACCCTGAAAATTGACTTTGCTGCATCCAAAAACACAAATACATGTTATGGCCCATTTGGTAACACGTAAGACACCTTCCAACAAACTCAAAATTTCCTTCATGTCTGGGGTTCCACTCACTAACCTACCTACATACCATAACTTATTTATAAGGTCCATCACTTGGTCCGTGGGTTACCCTACACTAGGAAAATTTTACCCTTTCTTGAAGTCCATGTTTAAGGACCAATCCTATGGGTCGTAAGTACACCAACGAGCCATAAGTTGACCCCATAAACCAGACTTTATGTCATTTTTAGGATAACTTTTCTGCACTCAAGGCTATTAAATTTGGGATCGTTATAATATATATATATATACACACACAGAGACACATAATATAGAAATCTAACTTCCCAACATACAATATAGAATTAGGAAAAAAAGAAGTACTATAATAAGTCTCTGGATGCCAAAAGCTCACCAATATTCGGATGTTAGGACTGCTACAAGTGACCAAGCACGCACTGAGGGTAGCTTGAACTCAGATTTGGATCAAAATAATACAAAGTGCAACATGAGTACAAAACATATGGGGTATTTAGAAGGTATTATAAGCCTACCGAGTTTAGACGGATGATATATAATATAAGCAACACAAAGATAACTAATTAAAAGTATTCACAAGAATAAATATAAGCTAAATAATTGGGTATGGGGAAACACCCTCAATTCATAATAATAGATCCAGGCACAACGAAATATAATAATAACGTTTCCACAATGTACCAAGATATACAACTTATATAAATGATGAAAAATAGTAAAACCCAAAAAATATTCACGGATCATTCGTAATAGTTTTGAGCTCATCCATAATGAAAATAAGAATTGATAAGTATCTATGGATCATCCAGAATAGCCTCGACCTTATCAAATATAAATATGTAAATCCAAAAATATGTCTACAGCCTACCCAAAATTTATACTTTGAGCTTATCAATTATAATTATGTAAGCCTGGAAGTATGTCTTTGGGCCACCTAAAATTTATACTTTGAGCTTATCAGTTATAATCACAATATGAATCAACATCATGCATGTAGAAATTTAAATTTTCATTTGTTTGGGTTTATGAGAACTCAATTTGGTTTTATTATTTAAACTTGCTTTTATAACTTTAAAATGCATAATTTGTGCTAGTTTTATTTTGTTATGTTTGACACTAGTTCTCCCACACTGAAGGAGTGGTATGGGTGCTACTTATGGTTGGTTCGGGGTGGTGAAAATATTGGTATCAGAGCCTAGGTTTGTTGATATTATTGTACCAAAATGAGTCTAGTAGAGTCTTGTAGAATGGTACAGAGACATCTGGATTTTTCTTTTAGAGGCTATAGGACTTTAGGAATTTCTCATATATTTCCTTTTTCTCCTCTTTTCATTCTATAACTTGATTCCAATTCGTATCTGGTGATCTAAATTGGTATCTAACCTCTTTCACTCTTGTATATACAAATAGTTAACATGTGTAACAATGGTGTTAGGCTAGAAGCTCCCACTAACGAGCTTACAGAAAAGCCAACAGTGAGAGGTAGGGGTGTGTCAAAGGTTAATGGATGAGAAGAACCCAAGGTTGCGAAATGGTAAGTTTATGGCACTTGAGCAGGGTAGCATGAAAATGGCTGCTTATTAGGTGAAGCCTCATGCCTTGTCTAGATATGCTACTTAGTTGGTGACTATAGAGAAAAAGAGTATTCGGTTGTTTGTCAAAGGTTTGAATTCTAGTTTCTAGTTTTATCTGTTCATTTAACTACCATAGGTAAGAGTTTCAATAAGGTAACAAATTTTATAAAAAAGGTAGAGAGTTAGAAGGGCGGGGTAGGCCAAGGCTTTGGCTAAGAGTCATAAGAGTGAAAGTAATTTATAAGCATAAGAGTGAAAGTAATTTATAAGGTTCTTACTCTAGAGGGCCATGTCAGCCAACCATTGTAGCCTAAATAGTTCATTCAGCCATGCCTATTTCTATAGGAGGTTACCCTAGGAGTACACATCAAGCTACTGCTCAGGATAGTTAGGGAGCTTCCTCTATACCAAATACTTGACCTTCTCTTGATTGTAGTTGTTATAATTATGGATAGCTAGGACATGTTAGGTGGAAGTGTCCCTACCCTTGTATGATGGATTCTACACAGCACCACAGTAGAGCTATATTGCCAACAGGTGGACGTAACAATTGTAGAGGATGTCCACAAGATGGGGGAGGAGGGAATCAAAGAGGTTATGGTGATCAAGGTAATTGTAATAAAGGTAGAGGAGCTGTGTAGAAAAGCAAGAAGGTTTCCCATTAGGATGATAGGGCCTAGTTTTACGCTTTTCCAACTAGGACAAAGACTGAGGCATTTGATGTAGTGATCACATGTACTACTCTTGTCCACAACTAGATGGATACTATTTTGTTTGACCCAGGATTTACTTATTCTTATTTGTCAATAAATTGTGCGTTGGATTTTGATATGAATGATTTTCCTTTCTATGTTTCCACTCTAGTTGGAAAGTTTGTTGTAGTCACCCATTTCTATCGTGCTTGTTCAGTTTTGTTTATAGGATTTCGTACTTTGGTTGGCTTGGTGATTTTGGAAATGATTGATTTTGTACATAATCAATTTCAATATGATCTTAGGCATGACTTAGTTTTCCCCATATTATGCAGTGCTCAATTGTAATGCTAAAACTATAACTCTAGAGATTTTGGGGAGGGAAAAATTAGATTTGTATGGGGAGTAAAAACTTAAGCCAACTAAAATAATATCATATACCTAAGCTAGTAAAAATTATAGGACAAGGTTTTCTAGCATACTTGGACCATGTTCGGGATATTAAGGGAGAAACCCTTGTAATGATTCCATTTCTTTCAGTATCTGAGTTTAAGTTAGTTTACCTGCAAACTAGTCTGGTATGCATCCTTATAAATATATAGATTTCTATATTAATTTAGAGCTCGACACTCGCCCATTATCTATTTGTCCTTATTGTATGGCTCTATCAAAGTTAAGAGAACTTAAGGTTCAGATTCAAGAACTCATTGATAAGGGTTTGATCCATCCTAGTGCTTTGTGTGGGGTGCTCCAGTATTGTTTATTAAGAAACAAATGGTAGTATGATGATATACATAGACCACTAATAGTTGAATAAGGTAAATATTCAAATAAGTACCCATTGCATTATATTAACAATCTCCTTAACCAGTTGCAAGGCATATCAGTGTTCTCTAAAATTGATCTTCGATCTAGTTATCATCTTCTAAAGATTAGGCCTGAAAAACTGCCTAAGACTATGTTTAGAACTTGGTATGTGCATTTTAAATTCTTTGTGATGTCATTTAAGTTGACTAATGCTCCTTGAACCTTTATGAGTTTGATATATGGGTATTAAGACATTCTTGAACTTATTTGTAATTGTGTTTATTGATGACATTCTAGTTTATGAAAACAGTAAGAAAGAGCATATTAATCATCTTCGTATTGTTCTGGGTAACCTAGAGAAATAGAAATTATATGCAAAATTTTTTAAGTGTGAACTTTGGGTGTCTTTTATTGTCTTCTTAGGGCATGTTGTTTTAAGGGAAGGGGTGATGGTGGATCTTCAAAAGATTAAAGCAGTTAAGAATTGGGTCCAACCTAGCTCAGTCACTTAGGTGAGAAGTTTTGTGGGGGCCTGCCATCTATTATCTGTGATTTCTGAAAAACTTTTCTTCTATTACTATGAACTTGAAAAAGTTGACCCAAAAAGATATGCCAATTGAGTGGACCAACAAGTGCGAGAGAGCTTCCAAAATCTCAAAACCCTTTTGACTATAACCCTAATCCTAATCAGCTAATAGAAGGTAAGAGTTCTACTATTTATTCTAATGTCTCACATATGGGTTTTAGTGCTGTGTTAATGTAGGATAAGAATATCATAGCTTATGCTTTGCAACAGTTAAAGGTTTGTGGGAGGAACTATCCAACACATAACTTGGACTTGGCAATAGTAGTGTTTGGTCTAAAAAATGACATCATTATCTCTATGGGGATACGTGTGAAGGGTTTACTAACCATTATAATTTTCAATATGTGCTCACTCAGATAGGCCTGAATTTGAGACAACAAATGTGGATAAAATATCTTAAGGATTATGATATCACCATCCAATATCACCTGGGTAATGGTAATATGGTAGATTCAATGGGACAAAAGTCAACTAGTATGTGTAGCCTTACCTAGTTGAGGGTAGTTAAGAGACCATTGGATAGAGATATTTAGGCATTGGAGATCAAATTCATGAAGCTAGGCATCTCAGAGAAAGATAGAGTGTTGGCCAGTATTGAATGGAGACCCATATTTATTTAGGAGATTAAGGCTAGGCAATTTCAAGATGAGAACTTGAATGAGATGAGAAGGAAGGAAGTGCTTGGAAAGGCATAAGATACAACTCTTCATGCAGGTGGAGTACTTAATTTTAGGGAATGTTCTCCGAGTAGATGGCATAATTGAGAGAAAATTTTTAGAGGCTTATAGTTCGTAATATTCTATTTATTTGGGTGTGACCAAGATGTATTAAGAATTGAGACTACTTTATTGGTGTCTGTTATGAAGAAAAACATATCTAAATTTGTGACCAAGTGTCATAATTGTTAGCAAGTGAAATATGAGCACCAAAGGCTAACAAGCTTACTTAAGATAATTTCAATTCCTGAATAGACGTAGGAGATGATAGCCATGGATTTTGTTGTGGATCTCACCAAGACCTAGGGGAAGTTTAATTTTATTTGTGTGGTGGTTGACAAGCTAACAAAGTCAACCATTTCATTACAGTCAATATAGATTTTAGTACTCAATAGTTGGTAAAGGTTTATGTGAAAGAGATAATGAGATTGCATGGGTTACTCCATCTCTTACATCTAAGTTTTGGAAATATTACATGAGTAGTTAGACAACCAACTTACTTTCAGTATTGCTTTTCATCCACAAACTAATGGACAATCAGAAAAGACTATTTAAGTATTCGAAGACATGTTGAGGGAAGGTGTAATCAACTTTGGAGGTCGTTGGGATAAGTTGCTATTGTTATGTGAGTTCTCTTATAACAATATCTACTACTTCATCATTGATATGGCTCTTTTTGAAGCCCTTTATCACCCGTAGGATGTTTTGAAGTTGGGGATATGAAGCCTTTGGGGTTGATTTGATAAAGGATGCTTAGGATAAAGTAAGAAGTATCCAATCTAAGCTCCTAGCATCCTAGAGTCAATAGAAAAAATATGTAGATCTCAAGGTTAGAGACATGAAATTTCAGGTGAGCAAGTGTGTTCTTTTGAAAGTGTCTTCCATGAAAGGCATTATGAGATTTTGTAAAAAAGTCAAGCTCAATACCCGCTATATTAGATTATTTGAGTTCCTTGATTGAATAGGGCCAGTGGCTTATAGATTGGCCTTACCACCTAGCTTGTCTAGAGTTCATCTAGTGTTCCATGTATCTATGTTGAAGAAGTATCATGGAAATATGGATTATATCATTAAGTGGTACTCAATATTATTAGACAAGAATCTTCAATATGAGAAAGATCTAGTTACAACTCTTGATCAGGATGTTTGAAAATTGAGGAATAAAGAGATTGATTCACTGAAGGTTCAATTGAAACATAATCCGAGTGAGGAAAAAACTTAGGAAATTAAAAAGGATATGCGAGATAAGTACCTTCAGTTGTTTGCTGATTTAGGTACTACTCTATTATTAACTTAGCCTAGTTTTACCTGTTTGATCACTCGAATATGAGTGATAGGTAAATTGGAATCTATAATAACCTGTCCTTTTTGTTATAAATAAGTCAATGGGGAAGGGAATTGGGACAGAAAACTCTCGAGTAGTAATTCAAAAATTTTGGAGCTTAGGTCAAAATTGGATAAAAATTGAGTCATGTGTGGTTTTGGGAAATCAGGTAATGAATTGGTGCTTAATTCATTGGGTTTATATTTTTAGACAATATCCAAGGTAATAAGGAGTATGTATGACTTTATGGAATTGAATTCAGGAGAGTTGAACTCCCACAATTGATCTTGGCACAAAAGGTATATTTCTGAACGTCATGATTTTAAGGTGTGTTTTGAAAATGGGTTGAAACGAGAGTTATGAAATTTCTATCTCTGTGCAACCTGCCATGCTAGAAATGATCCTACTATGACGGTGCTTCCATGGAGGGATAAGTAGCCGTCATGGCGGGATAATTCTGAATTTAAGTCAGAAAAGTTCCGAATTCATTCTTATTTCCTCCCACTTCATTCTTGAGAGAGCAGAAGTGATCTTTGGTTTTCTTCAGTTTTTCACCTGCTTTATTAAGGTAAGTTAATCATTCCACTAACTCATAAACTGATTCCTAGACCTTAGAATCTTGGAGAATTGTTATATGAAAAGATTATGATCTACAATTAATGGTGGAGAAATGCCCTAGTTGGGAGAGATGATCATAAAAGTGTCCAAGGCTATTTTGAGATAATTTAGACAATTTATGCCATTGTTTGTTGATTAGTATGTTTCTTGTTTGTTATAAACCAAGAACGAGCCAAAACATTGAAAAAGGGAAAAGCTCCGATTACTTATAGTTTTTAAGGTTTTTTTGAGGTTGGTGATTGTTTGATATTCTCTTTTGTGTGATATATGCTTGTTAACTACATTGTTAGTATTTACGTACGTCTGGGAATAAAAACTAGGGCGTGCACTTAAAAAATGAACTCTCATAATCAAAATACATGCAAAGAACCCATTATCAAATTTGTACATGTTATGGATTATTCATTGTGCGTGTAATTGTGATAGTGGTTGCGATTGTGATTGTAATTATTAGAACGGGTGTCACATTCTTACATATTATTAGATCACATGTCATGTTTTGATAGAATATTAGATCAAGTGTCACTTTTGACACATTATTAGATCGGGTGTCACATTTTGATACATTATTGGATTGGATGTCACGTTCTAACACATTATTAGACCAAACATCATGTTTTAACAAAACTTA
This sequence comes from Solanum aculeatissimum, assembly GCA_038996855.1. Taxonomy (NCBI): domain Eukaryota; kingdom Viridiplantae; phylum Streptophyta; class Magnoliopsida; order Solanales; family Solanaceae; genus Solanum; species Solanum aculeatissimum. Next base: position 38,652 of record JBCEWC010000781.1, on the reverse strand, counting down.
TTCAGGTGTGTTGTCCAATGAGAGGTCCATTCTTGAAATTATTGTGATGAGAATAATAATTATGAAAGTGATATGTATGCATGAACTATAATTTCCTATTCTGTCATATATGTTTGTTTACTATGTTAAAGTTGATTGTCTGTATTTTACTTATTGGAATAGCCGTCTGATCCTATCAGTACACTGTTGTTATGTGTACTGATACTTCACTTGATTTTTATTTTATTACAAGGCAAATTTATTCGGTTATTGACAGAACCTAGTTAAATGATTTCTCATTTTCAAATTTCAAGGGTGAGCCAACTTTTTCAGGCAACCATGGATTCTTCCACAATAAGAAGCAAGTGGAAAGTAGATATCAAAACTAAAGTCTAAGGATAAAGGAAAGTTCATGCTTGAATAAATAGACTTACACATCTTTATCTAACATTCCTCTTATAACACCCTCATAATTCATTCGACCTAGTCTGCTGTAAATACCCTGGACAAGTTGAGAAAATGATTAAGAAAAATCATAGGAAGAAATAGCGAAGGGGCATCTATAACTCGTTGAGTGATCTACGGTCGATAGATGAGACCTCATAGGTCACCCCTGTAACTTAAGAAAATTGTCCAAGTATGAGGCCCATGTATGAGTCCTCCTACGGACCGTACATCATTACACGACCCGTGGAATAGGTTTCATAGATTGAGTTCCAGGAAACCAAGATTCTAAACCTTGAGCCATAAAATACCAGATGACCCATCACTCAATCTATGACCCATAAAATAGGTTTCATAGATTAAATTTCCAGAAACCAAGATTTCAAAACCTTGAACGACGAGTTACCAGATGACCCATAAGTGGAACTATGGCCTGTATATAGGGTCTTGTAGTTCCACTCTATTCTTGTCTTTTTCTAGCCTTGTTAATTAAAATCTCTATTGTTTTGGACTTGTTTTAGGTCCTTTATCAGTACCCTAGGTGTGTTATCTGTCAATATACACTTAGGATTCTTTAGAGCATCTAAGAAGGGAGAAAAGCGAGGGTTTTGAGTTCAAGCCTGAGGATTATCAGAGGGTGATTATTCTTCCTAATTTAAGGTGTGCAAGGCTTCCTAAAGCGTAGGAATAAGTCCATCCATATGCCCTTTTATTTACTTGAGTCGAGTTGTGAATAATAATTAAGGATTGAAATTCCTATGATCCCAATCTTTGAGTTTCTTGCATTTACTTTGAGTACTCATGAACTAATATGAACAAAGTTATGCATTACATTGCTGTTTGTATGAAATTGCGATACTAGGCTTCTACTTGACAACATGGGCCTTAAATTGCATTATTCTATGAGATTTATTATATTAACTGAATTGAGATCACGAGTCTGATTGTCTGAGTTGAGTAACTTGAGTTCTAACTGAGCATGAGGAGCATATCGTCTGTCTATATACATATTTAATGAGCATCCTATTTGTTTTATATGATGAACATGATTGAGTGGTGTCTAAACGACCATTTGAGTTTGAGTTTGAGTCATGATTGATTTCCTTGATTGACTGAGTTATTGAGTTGAGTTGATTTGAGATAATCTAAAAAGATGTGTTTTGAGTAGATTGACATGAGCATATTTTAGTCTTAGGAGGAGTATTGAGCACCGATATAGGAGCAAGTAAACAAATACTCTAACCCATAAACTACATTGCTAGCATAGGATAGTTGTGCAGATAACTTTGGCAACTCATGTCCCAAAAAAGATGGACATTTACATTGGATCTAAGAGAGAGTTGATCGTCCTTTACCTTGGAAAGTTTAGGATGACCATGACAACGACGTCGCCTTCATTGTACATCACCAAATTAAAGGTAGTGGAAGTTATGTCAATTAGAGAAATTTCAAAGCAACACTTGACTGAGCATATTATGTTTTAAATTGAGTTGTATAAAATTACGTTTAGTTTCAAAACATGATTGTAAAACTCTAAACTTGCATAATCATTGAGTTGAGTTATGACCTGATGAGATAAGTTCCCAGTTGAGTGGATTGATTTGAGTCTAAGCCTTTTCTTATTTTCATGAGCTGTTTTACATAACAGTATATTTCATGTACTGATGTCCATTTGGGCCTGCATCATTAATTATACAGATACAGGTGATAGAGGTCTTCAGCACGCGCATCGTTGAAGTCTAGAGCCCCACTTATAGATTTAGCGAGCCCTCCTTGCCATTCGGAGGAGCCTTTTATCTCTATTTGAGTATTTTTATTTCCTTTTGAGTAAGGGACCCATGGCCTATCATGGTACCATCTTGACTGTCAGTTAGAGGCTTCATAGACATTGCATAGAGGATTGTCGATTGTTATTTATTTTCTAAATTTGATCATTGGAAATTATTATTATAATATAGTTTTATTTATCTATTGATGTCTTTTTCTAGAGTATTCTTCCGCTGTTGAGATGATGTGACGATTAGGCCAGGTTGTTCTCTTGGGGTATCAACAATGGTTCCTCAAGGACCATCCACGCCAAGGGTACCCCTCTCAGGGCATGATAAACTTAGTATCAGTGCCCAGAGTTCAAGTATGCTAGGGAGTCTATGAAGCCGTGTCTAATAGAGTCTCTTTTTGGGTGTGTTGTTCACCACACTTTATAAGAAGGAGGCTATGAGACATTAGGAAGGGTTACACTTCTTTTGCATTATGAGTTTGTGCTATAGAGTTTAACTCTATAAAGCTCTTTTTAATTTATGCGTTATGCGTTTGCAAATCACGTCTCCTAAGCGTACCGCCACCCACAGAGATACCCCGGTTGGTAACACTGAGAGTCCCCCACCAGAGATGCCTACTCAGAAGGAGATGAGGGGTCAAGGTCGACCAACGAGAGGTACTAGAGTTCCACAGGTACCTATTGCTCCACCTGCTCCTACTACAAAGACTGATTTTAGAGGAGCGATCACTATGCTCACTCAATTGGTAGCCCCCCAGAGTGGGAATCGGGATTCACAGGCTTCTAGTTGTAGCTCCTAAGAGCCATGCATTGCAACCTGACTTAGAGTTTTTCTGAGGATGAATCCACCAATTTTCATAGGGTCTAAGGATAAGGAAGACCCCCAAAACTTCATTGATGAGATGTGGAAAGTCCTGAAAGCCATGCGTGCGACTGAGATTGAAAGAGTTGAGATTTCTTTCTATCAGTTCAAGGATGTGGCGAATGTCTGGTGTAACCAATGGGAAGAGGGTTGAGGTGAGAATGTTGAGCTTGTTGGGTAGAGTAAATTTGAGAGTACCTTCCTTGACAATTTCTTTCCTAAGGAGCTGAGGTAGGCAAAAATTGAAGAGTTCATGAACTTTGAATCACGAGGAGTTGACAGATAAAGAATACAACCTCAAGTTCATTGAGCTATCTGGGTATTCATCTGTGTAAGTTCTCAATTATGTTCTTCTACTACAGAATTTCTACATTTATACTGATCATGCATAGCTAAATCCACAACTAGGATTGTGGAAACCATGAAAAACTAACAAGGTAAAATCGAATAATATATAATTCATGGAAGGTGTGTTAGGTCGTATTAATTAATCCTCTTCATTTTAACTATTTTTTAACAAATACCTATGTTAGAACTCGGCTAGTGTTACTTGCCGAATCAAGGAGGTAATGAATAGGAAAAGTAAGGGTTAGTAATGTCACATCATGGAGACAGATAAAGTTCCAAGATAAAATTTACCCATTCGATGGATCAAAGGTTTAAGTAATCTTAACTTATTGTCCTACACCTACACACTGGAAAAAGTTGTATTTATCTGATAATACTAAGTTAGGGATTCATGGGGAATATATCACGCTAGTTAGCTCTTCTACCGATTTCTCATCACCTGCAAATATTTAGTTTAGTAATTTCACTTTGCAAAACCCTCTTTCAGGGAGATAATAGGTTAATCATTCCCGATTTACATTGAATTAATTCTTGAGTCTACTATATTCCCTAAGGGATCAACCCTAACCTCGGGTAGGTTAATTGCTTGATAGGGACTGCTTAACCTAAAAAGAAGGTGCTACTTAAGCCACATCAAGTATTTTTGCACCATTGTCGAGGCTGTCATCAGACGAGACCTTCTATAAGCCTTTGCTTAGTCCACGACTCGTAGATAGGTCACGTAGAGTTCTGCCTTTTTGAAACCTGACCAAGAAGCCTATCTACGACTTAGTCTATATCTCATAAAATCTGCTATGAGTCATACCTGGTCTCATAGATGCAACTCCAGTAACTAAAATGTTTCAACAGTGAATCCCTGAGAGCCCTTTACAGATCACAAATCACTCTATGACTCGTAAAAGGTCACTCGTAGACCCTTATTTTGCCCAGTCCTGTTCTGATTTTTGTTTTCAATTTTTAATTCATAGGACTAATCAGTGTGTTGAATTTGTGCTTTGCACGTACTATGCCCCACAACCATGAACAGATGAGATTAACGCCATGAGGGACCGCCTGTGGGACGAGCATACAGACTTAGAGGCTCCCGAGATGAGTGACTCAGTCAATGAGCTTGACGTCCAGCCTGACTCGGATTTCAAGCAATGATAAACTCGAGCCACCACATGACAGGCTCACTCCTAGGCCATAGTGGTTCGACCTTCCCATTCTGACAAGGGAGGCAAGCAGACCAGTAGTATTATTTAGATGGCCTCCTCCGAGAGGGGGTCTGGTTCAGGATCCAAGGAAGGATCAAACTATACCTTTTCTTCAGCTTCTTCGGTACCAACCTCACCACTAGATGCATGAGATAGCAAGTGATTTGAGAAGGGCATGCAGGCCATATTTATGGAGGATATTAAGAGGAATGAGCGGGGTCAACCTTCTAGTTCCATATTTGAAGAGCCATGAGTCATTACTATAGGACTCGACAGTGTCCCCTGGCTCGAGGACACCATTGCACACTACAGGCTCTAGTGGCTGGCAGAGCCCTCTGGGAGGTACTCACCAGTGATGATACGTGAGTTCTTTATCGCATATGCAACCACTATTCTCAACACTCATCCTAAGGGGAAGAAACCTCTTGCCCAGCCCAGACTGACAAAAATTATGGTGAGAGGACGACGAGTGGACATCTCCAAAGAGACCATCAGTCAGATTCTTTTTGGACTCGAGTACACAACCTCAAGATCTACACCAGAGTTTGAATAGAGAGTGGGGAAGACTCATGAATTGGGTGTGATGAGGGAGCCAAACTGCAGAGCTACATTGATGAGATGGGTCAGTGACCATATTGTAGAAGAGGGTCCTGATCCTGTATGGATCACTACGTCAGTGGAGCCGATAGTAAAGGCTTCCCTCTCTTCCCCATTAAATTTTGGTGGGCGGTAGTTCATTCATAGATCTGACTTATGCTTGCAGATAACATATTCATGCCAGACCATGCAGTCTTGGTAGCCGACATCTTGGCTGGTTACACTATTGATTGGGCCACATTGATTTTAGATCAGATTTATGAGGTGGCCCTAGAGAGGTCCACAACTATCTTTTTCCCCTGCCTTATCTACCAATTATATCTAGTAACGGGGGTAGAATTCCTTCACCACGTGGACGTGAAGGTGGAGGTTCAGAGGACCTTAGATGCCAACCTGATCAAGGCTGATGATAACCTGGTTACACTTCAATTGGCATCGAGACCACCAGTACCCATGCCAGAGATGTTCGCTCTAGTGCCACCATCTAAGTCATCCACCACTATTGCTACTAATGTAGTTACTACTGAGGGGCCCCACAAGTTGAGCCAAATATGGAGAGGGGCCCCACTACTGATATTCCTGCTCCAGTGGCCACAACACCTACTCCAGCACCCACAAATATTGCTTTTGTGTCTGTGGTATAACTTCAATCACTGGCACAACGACATGCCCACACTGAGTCATAGATGGCTCAGTTGCTGCAGTAGTTGAGACACTAGGTTCTCCAGGTTATTTCTGAGGTGGAGATCCACATGTAGGCATTCACGGTCGCAGCTTTTCAGGACCGACTCAGTCCCATGGATGCCCGCATAGATACTTTTGAGAGACGGGTCCAGTAGAGCATCAGCACAGGGAGGCTGCCCTAGTAGATGTCCTACTGGCTGTGCTAGTTAAGACGGTGGTCGACTTATTCGCTCAAGAGGAGCCACCACTACTTTCCCTTTGAAAAAGGCCCTACACGGAGGATGCTGATGCTGTACATTTTGAGATGGGGTTGATAGAGGAGCAGGAGCTAGTGCTTGCCTGTGCGAGATTGACGCAGGATGAGGATATATGAATAGCTCGCGAGCTTGAGAGTGACAGAGGTTCTGGACCCTCAGGACACACTCCTACAAGTTAGGAGTCCATTAGATATGTATAGGGTGGACAATCATAGATTGAGTGAGGCACTTAGGCGCCCAGGTATGTTCTTTTGACCCTGGTTATTTCATTTTGATATTTTGTGCGCATTGGGGACATTGTTTAGCTTTTTTGATGGGGTGTGGGTAGTTATAGGCCTCAAGTAAGTCTGAGTAGCCTTGACCTATAACTATCCCAATTGTTGATCCAAAGGGTTTTCTTGCATGTGTTCTTTTCCCCACGAATATGTATATTTCTATTTAACCGACGTGTTTAGGATGTTTAGGTAGTATTAGTAGCATATGATATTTATATCCATGGAATAGTTATGTTTTGTTGAAAATTAATACCCACGAAATTTATGATTAGTTAGTTTTGGTAGTAACCTGCACAATTAGTTGTTTGACAGTGCTTGTGCTGATAAGTTAGGCTATATTGTTATAAAAAGCATTATCTGATAGTCTGTTTTAACATGTAAGTAGTGCCACGTGTGAGTGAGCTTAATATTATGATTCAATATTGTGTTTCAATTCAGAACTTGCCCTGTTATTCTAACTTATATTATAAATTAGTGGGTTAGGAAATGATCTTAGGCCGTTGTTATTAACAAGTCCAATTAGCCTGAAATAACCAACAAAATGTGCTATATATCCCTTAATCCCTGTATTTGAGCCTAAAATTGAAATCTTTCTTTGTAAATACCCAAGTAACCCTGTCTTGATTAATGATGTCATGACCCGAAAATGGAGCCTAGATGGGACATGACAAAGGAGAATCCGAAAGTCCTCGATCAAGCCATCATAACATCATTACTCACATCATCAGTTTGGAAGCTCGAAAAAGTAAACACATAGCACATATTTCTACGGAGAATAGGGCTTTGGACTCAAGCTATGGGGATGTTGCCGGGAGTGGGTTGAACATGGATCACATAGCACATAACAAGTATTTCTAAGGGGTGGGTAAGTAGGACTCAAGCTATGGGGGCATACTGGGTTAGGGGACTTTCCACGTAAGCACCTTCCCAACATTACAAGTCCAATACATAATCATAAGCATAATCGGAACATCATTCCCATAATCAAATCTCAATAGCCATAATATCTCAACAAAATATAATACAACATGCAAGAGTTTAACATGTCCAACATAACCTCTAGATAAGATAGAACGGAGCCTGGACATAATCCAGGCTCACTCTCAAGTCATAAAGTAAGGAAAATAAAATAATACAAGGAAGATAGAAAGTAGCTATTGCCCTTGAACAAAAGGGCTCACCACTAGCAAGTAGCTTAAAAGATTATCACTTGTCGTCCAACGGAAGATAAAGGTTGTCACCGGTCCCTACAGGGTTACAACATGTAGATTAAGAGTATGGGTTAGCACAATAAAGCACTAAGTATGCGGTCATGCAAATGCATATGCACATGAACCTGTAAACAACCTAGATGACAAGGGCACATACATATAAAGAGAATATAAGGAAGAATACTATATCAATATTCCATGATAACCATGATGTATGAAGTGCCATAATGCTTATAGTATAGAGGGGATGTAACCATAACCGACATCTCAAATCCATGTGAATTACAATCATGAATTCGCCCAATGCGACCTCTCATTGGATCAGAGAAGGTTACTTACCAAAGGTAACCTACACCATACCTTACGACCCGGTCATTTTGGTGTGATGGCCACCTTCCTTATGACCTGTTCATTTCAGAAGGATTTCGATAACATAGCATATCATATCATATCAAGGCATACCTTACGGAAACAACGCCCATTTCGGTAGCAACCTATGTTGGCACATAGTTTGACAGAAAGGAGTATGGACCCTATGAAGATAGCCTACCCTGACTCCAATCCCTTGGTGCTAAGTCTACATCCCACAAGAATACGTATACATATACATACTTTAAAATGGAAACTTGACACTTGAACGTCAAACTATGCATAATTGGGCTTAAAAGCCAAATTCATTTTCATTACTTTCATGCATACTCAAAAAGAGTCAAATACATTTCATGATCATACTTTCGTGCATTAGAGTAGCTCTATACTTGTCAAACATGGTGGTGTACACACCCATAGTTTCTTAAAGAGCCATATCATAGACATTATGTGATCAAATTCTTGTCATAACCCATACTTGTTCAAAATCGTAGTCATAACCATATTTGGGACTTAGCCCACATCAAAAGCTTCATAAATCCATGATCATGCATGCAAATGCCACGAGTGACATTGACAATAAAATGGGTACTAGAATGCATACTTTAAATTCAAATCAAGAGTATTCCATAAGGGATTCAAGTTAAATCAACATTTAAATCATCATTTAAACACTACCCATGCATAGTTCAAGAGTAAGGGGACATGCATAATTTGACCTTTATCAATTCAAAAGAAGTTTTATAGAATCCAAACTTAAATCAAGTTTAAATCACCTAATTTCTACAGCCCAAAACTCAATTCAATTGAATATATCAAAATTTAAAGAACCCATGATTAAAAAATATTTAAAATCATAATTTAAAGAAAAGGATTCTTGGGTCTTCATGGATGAAAGGGAATCCATGAATCAACTCCACATACCTTGAGATTAGCCAAGAGAATTGGATGATTTTGCAAGAAGGATGATTTTCCCCAAATTTCTTCAAGCTTTTATCAATGGAGGTCAAGAGAATTGAGAGAATTTTGGTGAGGTTTGAAGAGTGTTAGGATGAAATAAAGGAGATTAGGGTTTGATTTGGAGGTTTTAGGAGACTTTAGAAAGGCTAAAAGGGGCATGGGATTAAACCAAATTATGAATTATATTAATGAAATGGATAGGATCACAAAATAGGGTCTTACGAAAGGCCATCCAGGGGGCGTGTACAGGTTCACTGACCGTGAACCTATCCGTGAGACCACACTTGATCTTGACTTTGGCTTGCAATCTTGGTGAAATTTATGGATTAACTCACGGGGGGTCTCACGGATTCTATAGCTGCACACGGACCGTGTACTGGTCCGTGGAGCATCACTTGGTCCGGAGTCCATCCCCGAGCCTTGACAAGCGCACTGGAACAGTTCACGGAAGCTCTTCACGGACCGTGAAGGCTCACACGGACTGTGAAGTGGTTCATGGAGTTCTACTTGGTCCGGGGCTTGGTCCAAACTCCAAGGAAGCTCAATGGAACAACCCACGGGACACACCATGGACTGTGAACCACCAAACGGTCCGTGGTCCCTCAGTTCGACTCCATTCCGAATCCTTTTTCCAGCATACTTTTGAATACGGGTAGTCTCACTGCAAATGCCATAACTTTCACATCCGAACTCCGAATCGAGTGGAACCAGTTGCATTACGAAGATAACTCAAAGAGATTCTATTTGATAAATAATAGCCTACACAGTTCATCTTATACCAAGATATATGGCTTTTCAAAGTCTATGCTGTCTAATCGGTCTTACAACCTTCCACAAAAATAATTCCTTTGAATCCGGCCACTTAAATACAACTCATGACTACCAAAATTCAACCATGATGAGTTCAAAACTAACGATGTAATAACACTTATCAAGTTTGAAAATTTTTAGGTCGTTACAAATGATAAGTCCAAAACTTGGCCCTGGTCCTTCCTTGAACATTGTGCACCTTGACTAAGACCAAAAGCCTAAGATGAGGGTGGCTACCCAAAAGTGACCCTGGTTCCGAGGATGGATAATGTGCACCTCAACTCAGGCTAAAAAGCTAAGTTTAGGGTGGCTAGTGTGAGGAAACTCATAAAATAAGGGGGAACTAGTGATACAGAAAAGGGAAAGAAAATAATTAAAAAGGGTGTAAAAGAGAAAGAAAAGAGAAAAAAGTGCCTAATTAGTGTGCTAGATAGAAAAAGATCGTGATAAAAATAAAGACACTATGCAACTTTGAGTCTAAAGCACCCTAAAAGATTCAAAATAGGAGAAAAAGAGGGAATAATAGAAAATATGAGTTGGTAGGGAAAAAGTATAGAAAAATGCAACATCAAGGAGGGCCATTAGAAACTATATCTCTAAAGCATCATACCAAAGCCCCATGAGCCTACGTTAAAAGCCTAGAAAGACATAAAGTGATCGTAGTCCAACTAGTTGAAGGTTTCAGTCATGAGTATAGGGGCAAGCCTACGATAGTGGTCACAATTGTTGAATGCCATTTCTGAGAGTGAGTGTTGCAGTATTGTCCTAAGTACTGAATTTGAAAAATATCATTCTGAGTGAGGAATGAGACTTCTTTTTGTGAGGGAACTTGTATTGCGTTGTTGATGTCTGACTAAGTCAATGAGTGTTGTTTATTTATGGTTACATAGCTTATCATAGTTACACTGTTGGATGTATTGGTGTGCATTGGTTTGCTGGATAACTATGTGATGTGTATTTGAAAAGAGGTGTGGGTATCTGTGTTAGATTTTGATAAACTCTGTGCCATTAGGTTGAAGTCTGTGTGTCTCTATATTGCTTATCTAGATTGAGTCTGTCGCTTGAGGAAAAACAACAATTTTAAGATTGAGGGTGTTGATGTGCTGCTGAAATACAACACTTTTGATACTTATAACTTACAATTTTATATGTTCTCAAAGAGATGTTAGTAGGTTTGATTTGTGTTTTGTGATTGTTTTGTAGGATTTCAGTTTTGACATGATTTTTGGACGAAATGTGATGAAACAACAAAACATGAAGATCCACAAAACTCTTTACGAATCGTGGAAAGGTTCACGAGCCATAGAAGGGGTCTCGTGTCAATTTCTAGTGAAGGGTGAATTTCTAAAGTGAAATCTACGAGGTCAGCAGACGAGTCATAGATTGATCCACGTGTCTTAGAGTGTATTCGTTCCCTGAGGATCACAAAGTGGAGAAGCTCTGAAAATTCATCAGACGAAACCTCTTATGGGCTGTAAAAGCTTACACAAACCAAGGAAAAGTCTCATAGAAGTAGTCTCCAGATTCCTGTTACAATCCATGAAACCTCGATGCACGGGCCATAGAGTGAAACACGAGTTGTGAACCTATTTGTAGATGGTGCCGACAAAGTTTTCCTATTCTATTTTAGTTTTGTATTTCACACATTATAAATAGGGTTATAACCTAGCTACATGATTGCTGGTAAAGTAATAAAAAATAACCTAAAAATCTATTTATAATGTGTTAAAATACAAAACCAAAACAAAATAGGAAAATTATGTTGGAACATTCTATGGGTAGGTTCACGGCTAGTGCATCAATCTAAGAATTGTATGTTGAGGTGTCGTGGACTGCAATTGGATTTTTAGACTACTTCTATAAGACCTTTCCACATGTCGTGTAAGATTCTATGGCCCATAGGGGGTTTCGTCTGATGACTTTTAAGAACTTCTCCACTTTCTGATCTTCGGGGCACGACCACACTCTACGACTCGTGGATACATCTATGAATCATCTACTTCCTTAGTAGAGTTTAACTCATAAATTCACCCCTTACTGAAAATTACTAAGAGACCTCATCTACATCCCGTGAACATTTTCACGACCCGTCAAGGGTTCCGTGGATCACCAAAATTTACTATTTCAACACACTTTGCCCAAAAACTATGCCAATACTTAAATCCTGCAAAACGAACACAAAAACAAAATTCCAAATTTTAAGCATAAAAAAGTGTTATATTTTGGCAACACATCAGAACCCTCAACTTATAATTATTGCTTGTCCTCAAGCGACGAACTCAATCTATATAAGCAGTACAGAGACACACAAACCTCAACCTATGGCACACACTTTATCAATCTCAAACATAGACACCCACACCTCTTTTTAAATACATATAAGATAGCTATCTGAGAAACCAATGCAAACTAATACATCCAACAGTGCAACTATGATAAGTTATGTGACCATAAATAGGCAACAATCACTGACTTAGTCAGATATCAACAATGCAATGAAAGTGCCCTCACAAAAAAAGTCCCATTCCTCACTCTAGATGATATTTCAAATTCAGTACATGGGACAATACTACAACACTCACTCTCACAAATGATATTCAAATACTGTGACCAATACCATAGGCTTGCCCATATACTAACGACTAATGCCTTTGACTAGTTGGACTAGGATCACTTTTGGACTTTCTAGTCTTGTAACGTAAGCTATATTTTTCTCATTCCCATTTTTCTCCCTTTTCTAAGCTTTCTAGGGTGCTTTGTTCTCATTCTGTGCAATGCCTTTATTTTTTTAGAGTCTTTTCCTTCTTAGCACACTGATTAGGCATTATTTTCATTTTTCTCACACCCTAATAGCACATTTTTTCCCTTTTTCTTTATCACTAGTTTCCCCTTCTTTACATGATTTTCATATCACCAGCCATCCTCAACTTAGGCTTTTGGCCGGAGTTGAGGTGCATGATATCCATCCTCAGAACTAGGGCCACTTTTGGTAGCTACCCTCAACTTAAGATTTTCTTCTATCGAGGTGCATAATATTCAAGGAAGAATCAAGGCCAAGTTTAGGACTTATCATTTATCAACGCAAGGTTAGTTGGGTATTTATAAAGAAAAAGGTCTATGCAAGGCTAAAACATAGGGATCAAAAAATATACAATACATTTGGTTGGTTATTTAGACTAAGTGGACTATTAAGAACTATGATCTATGATCCTTTCCTAACCAACTAACCTACAGTCTTAAGTCAAAGTAACAGGGCAAGTTTTGAATTAAAACACAATATATGAATCTTGCAATTTACTTTCACTCACACATGGCACTGCATACATGTCAACATAGACTATTCAGATTTTGATTTTTATCATAATTTACCCTAACTTATCAGAACAAGTACTGTCAAACAAATAATCATACATGGTCTATCAAGACTAACTAATAAAATATCTAGTGGGTATCATTTTTCAATAAAGACATAACTATGCCATAGATATAGGTACTGTATGCTACTAATACTTCCTAAACATCCTAAATATGTCGGTTCAATAGAAAATAAATATCCGCAAGGAAACAAACTCAAGCAAGAAAACCCTTTAGATAAAAAATTAGGATATTTATAGGCCAAGGCTACTCAGGATTTACTGAGGCCTATAACTATCCAAACCCCATCGAAAAAGATGTGCATTGTCACCAATGCACACAACATATAAAAAATAAGGAATTATGGTCAAAAGAACATATTTGGGTGCCTAAGCACCTCACTTCTCTTGGGTTGCCTCCTAAATAGCACCTGATTTAGTGTTGCGGCATGACATGGACTATCTAATTACTCAGACTTCATCAATTTCCCAAACCTCGCTCATCTGTCCAATTCATTAACTGACAGACATTGAAGATGACTTATTCATTGTTCAATCTAAACTTGAGTTGTTCTGATTCCATGTCCACTAGGGCTTGCCCAGTGGCTAGGAAAGGCATTCCCAAGATGATCGAGACTTTGAAGTCGACCTCACAATCTAGGATCACAAAGTCTGTAGAGAATATGAACTTATCAACATTGATAAGGACATCATAAAGTATCCCCACAAGCTTCTTCACCGTGCAGTCAGCCATCAACAGCCTCATGCTCGTCGAGGTGGGGGCTGCCATACCAAGTTTTTTGAAGATCACAAAGGCATCTAATTTATGTTGGCACCGAGATCACATAATGCCCTCACGAACTCCACATCACCTATGGTGCAGAGAATGGTGAATACTCCTAGGTATTCTCATTTCTGCACCAAGGACCTAGTTAAATTCACACTATAATGTTGGAGCTCTTGTGAGAGATCCTAACGTATAGTACGCTTCTTCGTAACCAGATCCTTCATAAACTTGGCGTACCCAGGCATGCTCTCCAATGCTTCAATCAGCAGGATATTTATAGAGAACTACTTCAACATAGAAAGAAAGTGTTTGAACTTACCTCCTCCTCCTTTTTATTTAGTCTTTCAGTGAAGGGAGGAAGAGTAAAAAGAATGGGCCTCAACTATTTTAGTGTTGCGTCTCTTTTCTCGTTTTATGGACAATCATCTCCAGTCTTAGTCTGCCTGTTCATAACACTCTCATTACGGACATCACAATCATCTAATGGAATTGGAGAATCAATGGTCTGCTTTTCACTATGAGTGGTGATTGCCATACACAACCCCTCATTCTTAGGATTTTGCACTGTGTTACTGGGTAGCGTACCTTTCTGGCGTTGGTTCAACAGAGTTGATATCTGGCTGAGCTGTTTCTCTAGATGCTTAATCACCACAGAGTGAGACTCAATCTTTTGGTTGATACTGCAGATGTCAGACTTTATCCCCTTTAGTGTCTCATCCTGTGCATCAGCCTTCTTCTACAACCGGTCAAACATCTTCTCAATGTAAGAGGAGTTAATACTAGAATCCAAATTATGCGGTGGAATATACGATCCATTTCTCAATCCATCTCTGTGACCCCATTGAGCATCTCTGTTTGGTCCCTTGTTCCTATCATAATAGCCTCCACTGTTGTTATCTCTAAAGGCATCATCTTTCGCAAAGTTCTGACCTTAGTTTCCTTGACCTTAGAGCCAATGGTCCTGATTGGACCCTTGGGCATTGGTTTGGAAACCCACCATGTGATCAGTAACAAAACATGTGTCCTCCTTATAATAAGGCTCCTCATACATGGGTGTATGTGGAGATTGATGAGCTATAACATTTACTCGTTCCATATTCTGCTTCATCAATAGCTCCACATTAATATTAAACTACGCAAGTTCCTGCATCACTTCCTCACTTGCTTGTGTTTGTTTCAGACTAGTAATAACCAAGAATGAACTATTCATTATAGACTTTTCCCTCATTCCCCATGCATGGTTTGTTTTGACCACTCTTTTAAGCCTCTCAGCAACCTCCTGGAATGGACGATCTATAAATAAGCCCCCCATAATAGTGTCATCAACTGCTTGGCCATTCTTATCAATAGCTTTATAAAAGATCTCAACCAGGAATTCATCAAAAATATTATGGTCAGGGATATGTCTTAGACACTTAATGAACCTCTCCCATGTATCACCAATCAAATCACTCGATATTTGTTCAAAGTTGTTAATCTCAGACTTTAATTTTACCTTCTTCGAGATGGGGAAGAACCTCTCCAAAAAGACCTTCTGCAGTTCTGCCCAACTGGTGATCGAACTTTATAGGAGCTCAGATAACCATAATATTGCATTACTTGTAAGAAAAAGTGGGAAAACATGGAGCCCAATGACATCCATAGACAAATTTTGGTTCCCAATCATGCTCTTACAGGATAACACAACATTGTGTAGATGGTTATGTGCATCCTCTGATGGTAGGACTGCAAGCAACTCACAATTCTGCAATATTTAGAGCAATCCACTCAAAATACAAACTTTTTGTCATCCTATAGTGGGTGTAACACAATAGTTCCCATAATGTCCACTACTATAGGGTCAAGCCGATATTGGTTCCATTGATTAGTTGCGGCTTACTGGCCCTATAGTAGTGGTGGGTTCAATGGAGGTGGATTGTTAGCACCGTTGTTCTGGTTTAGCACTACGTTTACTGCCTCATTTATAGCATTGTTTATGTTGTCTTGGTCCATCTTCCTAATTGTCTTCTAGATCTCTGGATCAAACGGAGCGAAATGATAACTCAACTTGGAGTGTTGTTCATACACTACACCTGCACACAAAAGCAAAAACAATAAAACATAAAATTAAGGAAATAAAGGTTACTTTGCAAAAATACTTGAATTAACCAGGTCTAGCTATATTCCCCAGCAATGGTGCCAAAATACTTGATATCACTCAAGCCATACCACCTTTTTAAGGTAAACCGGTTGTCGTCAAGTAAATAATCTAACTGAGATTAGGGTCAATTCCTCAGGGAATATGTAGACTGAAGAATTAATTCAATGTAAGTCAGGATGACTAACCTACTTATCTCCCAAGAAAAGGGGGGGGGGGGGATTTGTAAGTAAAATCAACTAAACTAAAATAATGTAGGTGATAAGAAATCAATAGAAGAACTAACTAGGGTAATATGGTCCCCATGGATCCCTAACTTGGTATTATTGGATAAATGCAACCTTTTCCAGTGTGTAGGTGTAGGATAGTAAGCTATGTTTACCTAAACCTTTGATCCAGCGAATAGGTAATTTCATCACGGAACTTGATCCATCTTCGTGATGTGACATTACTAAGCCTTACTTTTTATTCCAGTACAATCTCCCGTTGATCCAGTTCGGTTGATTAGATGAGAACATCTCAATTGAATCCTGTTAATTACCTCTTTTCCTATTCACTGTTTCTTTGATCCGACAAGTAACACTAGGCGATTTATAACATAGGCCTTCGTTAAAAAGTAGTTAAAGTAAAGAGGATTAATTAACATAACTTAACACACCTTCCAAGAATTACACAATATTCGATTTTACCTAGTTAGTTCCTCATGGTTCTTACAACCCTAGTTATGGATTTAACTATGTATGATTAGTATAATAACAGGGATTATGAAGTAGTGTAACATAATTGAGAACTTACATATATTAATCTAAGCATATGAAATCCAACTCTTCCATTAGAATCACAAAGTCGAATTAACAACACATAATAATGTTTTTTCGTGCAAAATATGATAAATCCTAGGTGTATTCTCTAAAACCTTTTTCAGACTTCGTGACTCCTTAAAACTTAATGAAAAATAAAATAAAATCTTATTTATAATGTTTAAAATACAAAACCAAAACAAAATAGAAAAATTATGTCGGCACACTCTACGGGCAGGTTCACGGCTCGTGCACCAATCTATGACTCTTATGTTGGGGTTTCTTGGACTGCAACTGGATTCTGGAGACTACTTTTATGAGACCTATCCACGGGATGTGTAAGATTCTACAGCCCATGGGGGGTTTTATCTGATAACTTTTTAGAACTTCTCCACTTTCTGATCCTCAATGTACGATCACACTCTATGACTTTTAGATTGGTCTACGACTCATCTGCTTCCTTCGTAGAGTTTAACTAAAAAATTTACCACTCACTGGAAATTTCTACGAGACCCTATCTACGACCTATGAACATTTCCACGACCCATAAAGGGTTACGTGGATCACCAAAAGTTATTGCTTCAACAAAATTTGCCCAAAAACTATGCCGATACTAAAATCCTACAAAACAAATATAAAAACACATCAAATCTACTAACATCGCTTCAAGAACATTTAAAATTCCAAGTTTTACGCATCAAACGTGTTGCATTTTGACAACACATCACTTATTCTCTAGTATATGCTTAATTTACCTTATGAATGCTTATGATATGAATATGAGGCTTGGATGAGATATTTTTGGGTGTCACATTCACCGTATAATGACCAAGCGCTAGGCTCGGGTCATGAAAAATTCTTTAACTGAAACCTTACTCAATGAAACTAAATTTCCAGGACTGCAACCCTTTGAGAGATATGTTACAATCTAGGTCACTTTGGTTTCTAATGGGTCTTCTAATTACTTATTCACAGGGTTAAATTTACAATCGTGGTCTTTCGATCTCTAATTTCCAATTCTCATTGACAACCTAACTACATCGTTGTGCAGGGATAGGCATGAACCAAAGAAAAGACATTAAATTTATCTTTCTATTTTATTGACTAAGCAAGGTAGGTATCACAAGTATCCTATACACGAATCATCCTAGAACCCTAGAACAAATAAGCTCTATGTACTTTGTGTTCTATCCCCTATTCATCTTCCGAATTAGAGGTAGAAAACATATTTATTTCAATATTTGCCAGACGTTGAAATAACTATTAAAGAAATACAAGAGTAATTAATTTGAAAACCCATCAATAAACCAAAGAACAAGAGTCTCTAACATAGTCTTGTGGCTACACTCCTTGAATGTGGGAAATTAGCCACTCATTGTTTGAATCAGAAAACAACTAGTTTTAGGAACGTTCAATGAATCAAACTAAAGAAAGAAAAGGAGAAAATTTAACTCTAAAATAATGTTCTTCATCCTTGCTTTCTGTTCCAGCTAAAGAATGATAAGAATAATGTTCTAAAAAATACATATAAAGACTTAAAATCCTATTTTTGAACTTTTTTCTGCTTAAAAAATCCACGACGCAGACTGGCTTGATCTATGTTTATTATGCACTTTCTAGATTTTTGGCATTTTTTAAACTACCATCATCCCAGTGCATTTTGTACTTTTTTCGCTTGGCCATTTTGAATTCCCATCAAGCACCTCCGTGACGCAGAGGTGTTCCCTCATAGTTTAATTTGTCTCATCTTTGCTCTATTTCTTCGGTTGTGTTTCCTTTTATTTCATGGTAATGGATCTGGACCTCCATTCTTTCCTAGAGTCCTGCAAATACAATAAAAAGTGCTTCTTGGCCAAGATTAGCTAGAAATAACAAAATCACATTGAAAACCACCTGGACTCTACTAATTTGTCCTAGAATTGAGCTATAATATGGGTAAATTTTGCTATTAGGTGCGTAAATATGCCTAAGATCACCATCCCTCACTTAAATCTTTGCTAGTCTTCGATCAAACCGTTATACATGCTTGAACAATTCATATTTATTCACAAGGTAGTCTAGCTCAGGAAGCAAATATTTACATAGGAGGCTTTGCCAAGAAACATATTAGAAATTTAATCCATACTAACTAACCCAAAATCACCTAACCTTCGAAATGAAATCTACAATGCATGCCGACTCATGTGAATCTTTCGTTCTGAGTTAATCACAGTTATCAATCTTTCAATGACCATGTTCCCTCATTCAAAGAATTACCCATATACACACAATGACATCAATATAAACATAGATGGGTACCACAAACAACTCTCACTCTCCTAAGTGACATCACATGTTACTAATAATCCCCATAGACTTTCCCTTAATGTATGTCCTTACTACCATAGGAAGTTTAGGACTTTTTAAGTTATAATGTAGGATAGGAGACATGTGGATATTATCTTTAGATATAGAGTAGTGTCTTAAAGCCCAAGCACTTTAGTCAATTACTTGCTTCAGATATGCATACATCATTGGCTTCCCTGTTTTACTTCTCTTTATTGTATACTGAACCCCAAATATTCAATTCCCCACCAAAGATTAACTAAACTATTATTATCACTAAGTAAAAATAAATTTTGTATGGAAGCCTTGACCCAAAAAGAAGTAGGTCAGTGACGCGGACTGGTTGAGGACCCTTCTGGTTAAGGCTTCAATTTTTTTAATATATGAGCCAAGACTCTTCTCCAAGCTATCCTCCTAAAGCTTAATCCCTTCATTCTCTTCCTATCCTAAAGCGCTTAGGCTAATCAAAATTAGGTCTTAAGAAAGAAAAGGGGATGGACTCATTATTTGGTTATCCAATAAACAAGTCTAAAGCTTAAAAGGGCTATCAAAAGGTGTATTATTCAAGGTGGGTTCCAATCAAGATCTAAAATAGGATTATCAAAGAAACTCCTAGATCACTTCCTAAACCTCAACTCCCTACTCAGTTTAATACACTTATAAGGAAAGTTCTAGAAAATACGACAACATGGAAAATCAATAAATCTCACTCTCACATAGCACATACCCATTTATGGATTGACACTATCATAACCATCACATGCAAATCAAACATATTCAGAATTAAGCATACATTCAAGAGTACACAACAAAACTTGGGTGTCTTGAATTACTCAATTTTTCTGCTAAAATTCTCACTATGCAATATTGTCAACCATCACAACTACCATCACACAACATCATGAGAACTACGTTGATGAATACCCTTAGGATGGTCATCATCCATCCATTATAGGTCCCCACCACTCAACCAAGACTATTTCCAATAAAATAATCAAACACAATTCAGCCTAAATTGATAAAAATGAAACTACTTAACATTAAACCCTTCTTAACATCATATCATCCTATATATATTTATATATATATTTATATACAAACCATAGAAAGAAATGCATTAACTACCAATCAAAACCATAAGCACAAATTAAGAATTATCTTATATAGGACCCAGAAAAAAAAAAAGCAAAATAATGCATCAAATACCCCCACCCCACACTTAGAAATGGCATGCCCTTAGTGCAATTACCTACTGAACCAGGTGGATTAGGGGTCATGTCCACTCAATTATCCCTCTCTACATCGGTAAGAGCATCAACTATGGGTAGTGGTGGCTCATCCTCGAGCTCCGTATCTGACTCGATATAAGATATCTATTGCACGTGGTCCTCATAAATATAAGAATCTCAAAGAATTTGGGCCCGATCCCTAACATCCCTTTAGCATGATCATTTAGTGTATACCTAGCTTTACCTAATAGAGCTTGTCGGGGGTCATGGCACAACGCCTCTAGTCGATATATCTTTCCTATGATTAGCTCATCCTGATAGGCTCTCTATTGTATGGTCAATATTGGCCTGAATATCTTCTCTGGCCCTTTAGTGTTGGTCACATTAAAGGGCAAAGTGGGGATTTTGGGCGATAATCTAGGTCCTCCTTTCGTATGCCAACTTACTTGCACAACATAGTAATCAGTCCACCAAAATTGTACCTGCATCCCTAATGGACTCGAACCTTCTTCATGGATGATTTGAGCATTTCCCAAATATTGGTCTCTATGCCTATCATCAAGGCACAGAAGAGACAAATGCTATCCTCGTGTGACCTCACTGAAGTGAAGATCGGGACTTAGGCTATGCATAATAATTTTCAACCACACTCGATCTTCCCTGTTCATGTGAGAAGAGAGAAAGAAGATGTGGTACCCTCTATACCTATGTCGGGTCCAACGAGCAGTGGATTGGGGCCCAACTAAAATATGCCTTATCTTTTGATATAGGGGTCGGATTTGTAATACCATCAGTATGGATGAAGGTACATTAGCAATACCTAATATCTGGTTACTAGCCAATGGGTATAAGTTGACTTCGACATCCCTAACCTAGATGTAGTGTGTCCTATTGTCTAGTTGGAAGTTCACGTAGAACTCACTAACAAAACTCAGGTTACACCCTGGTGGGTCCTGGAGGATAAAATCCATATTGAGTTGTTGAATGTGCAGCATAATCAAAGGGAATTCCCTCTCCAGGATCTCCAACTCTATCGAGAAGTCTAGGAAGTATTTTGACCTCATGTGAGCATGGTACAACTTCCTCCTGAATTAGAAGATTGCACTCAGGTCAAACTGATAGTGTTGGCCCTAGGGAAGATAAGGTGCACGGGGTACTTGGGGCACACCCTGATGTCATTTTCAACTACTGGAGGCTGCCTCTGATCCTACTCAACGTCTTTGAGATGCCATGATTTCCTGCAAAACAAGGTAAACCAATTAGCCACAATCACAACATGGCCCCTATACCACAAGGAAAATCATTTCCCCAACCCCACACTTAAAGTGAACTACGGGTTACAATGAAGGTACTCAGACTTTCCTTGCAATAACAACAAACACATCACCACAATTTCAAGTTCACACCCACAAAATCATATTTAATAAAGGGTATTATCCCTCCCCTTCCCCCACACACATTTACAATTATTCCACAATAGCAACAACATCACCATTAACAACCTAATGATAATGAATGTCATCCATTCTCATAATTTAACAACCCAATTCAAACAAATATGGCATAATCCACCACAATATCATGTCCAAATTTCACAAGTTTTACTATTTCACAGTGGCTCACTCAATTCAAATCAATTAATTTAAAAAATAACCAATTGAGCCAATAATTCCCAACAAAATCATAAACATTTGGAGGTCACAAAGGGAAGTAGCATATAAACAAAGCAAAACATCCAATTAGAATAATTTACCATAAAAATTAACTCTAGGATTAACTAAAATAGGAAATCATTCAACACCCCACACAAACAACTCTAAAGTAGGATAAGAAGGTACCCATACTACAATGTCCAAAACTAACGAGGTACAAGTAAGAAATATTATATATTTGAGGAAACCCACTACACATGGAGAATTAATTTCAAATTTCCCAAAGAAAAAGAAAAGAATAATATACCTTGTAGCTTGAGGATGAGCAAAACCCTATGAAAAAAGTGTAAAACAAAGGGGTTGGGAGAATTAGGGGGTATTTTAAGTGTTGGGAAGAGTAAAATGGTGAAAAAACATATTGGGAGAGGGGTTAGGTTTTTTAATGTAAAGAATTTGGGGGTCAGGCAAATTTCAACCAAAATTATGCATGGGTAGAGCAGGTCCGCTGTAATGACCTGGTTGGTCATTTTTGGCCTTATCTGTGAAATTACTATTTTACCCTTCTGTAAGTTGCTTTGAACCTATTTTGAACTTTTTGAGTGATTGAAACTGAAATTCAGAGTTTTAAAATGTCAAATATGAGTTTCGACATTTTTTAGAAGCTTAAGTTATTGAAAAAGTGAGTTTATATACTATTCTGATTTTCTAGTGTCAGATCGGGGATCCATTGATTTTATTAGTTCCAGAATGTTGAAACTGAACTACAAGAAGTTGCAGAACTAAATTTGGAGATAAAATGAGATTTTTAGGCCCAAAGTTGTGATATTAGTCATTTTCAAAACCAAACTTTAACTTTGATCAACATTCGGAGTCCAGAATCTCAGATCGGAATTTTGATAGTTCCAATAGTTCTTGATGGTACAACTAACGGTAAAAATGGCCTCATCATAATTTTTGGAGTTTCCGAGGGTATTTTGGTATTTTGAGTTTTAAACTAGTTTAATTGACTTACATTGGTAAATGAGTCGTGGAGACCCAAGAATCAAATTTTGATGATTTCATTGAGTCGAATCGCTAGTTTTTATATGTATACATGTAAATTTTGCAAAATTCTGAGTTCGAATGAGTTTTGAGGGTTCGTTTTGAGTTTTGGTAATGGCTGGTGTGGGGGTATCTGGTGCAACCAAAATTTATACTCTACCTTCACAGACAAACCTCCGCCTTCATGGAGGTATATGTATTTTTGTTCTTTGCGATCGCAGAAAAGGGTCCGCCTTCATAGAGTATGTTTTTACTGATTCATTTTTAAAGACGTAAAACCCCTATTTTCACTCTATTTTCATTATTTCAAGCTTTGGGAGGCACTTTTTGAGAAGGGTCTTTAAAGAAATCTTTGGGGTAAGTTTTTCTAACATCATTTTGATTAACTTACATGGTTTTTATCTTGAATTTTACTTGAATTTCATGATTTTGAAAATAAAAAATTTGGGATTTTCGTTTATGATTTTGAAACCTTAAATGGAGATTTCTCTATCAATTTGAACTTGATTTTAGTGGAATTTTCACCCACGAACTTCATGTTTTTGTGTATAATCCAATTTTGAAGTCAATTTTCAGATTTGGGAATTTTATGTTTTTGTCCTAAAATTGACCATTTTGCCCCTAAGTCTAACCCATGCCAATATGGGTATCAAAATGCTCTTCTTCATGCATAGTAGCTGATATTGATAGTGGTTGAGCGATTCAAGGATCATTTTGAGGCTTGATTTGATTGAAATATTGTTAGAGTGCGATTTTGATATTGAGATTTTTATAATCTTGAAAGGGATTTGTGTAAACTTGGTGTTATTCATGACATATTTGGGAATCCTGAGCATATTTTTATGACTTGCGGAGTCTAAATTTGTTGGAAATTAGATGTTGATGGGAAAGATATGCTAAGGTGGCCTATTGATGGAATTGTGGTATTAATCAATGTATTTGACCTAACCTTTGTAGTGCTATGACCTTTGTCCATGGATATCACCATTTATGAGTCATCTTTTATGTACTCTGTTGTTGCATTGGTATGCATCAAGCTTATTCTTTCTCTATTATTACATTGATATGCACTGAGCTTATACTGGTTGGGTGCATTGGAATTCACAAACTTGATTCCTAGTTGGGTGGCATTGGTATACCCATATTTAATACATGACTGGTTGCATTGGCAAACAAATATGGTATACTCTCTTTTTGCATTGTTATGCATACATTATCTACTCCATAGTTGCATTGGTATGCACACATTATATACTCCATTATTGTATTGGTATACATATTTTACATACTTTATCATTGCATTGGTGTCCATATATTATATACTCCTTCATAATTGGTATGCATATATTATATAATCCATAGATGCATTGATATGCACACATTATATACTCCATTGTTGTATTGGTATGTACATATTACATACTCCATCATTGCATTGGTATACATATATATTATATACTCCATCATTGCATTGGTATGCATATATTATATATTCCATAGTTGCATTGGTATGCACACATTATATACTCCATTGTTGTATTTGTATGCACATATTACATACTCCATTGTTGCATTGGTATGCACATGTTATATACTCCATTGTTTCATTGGTACGCATACAACTTCATTCTTATATTGTGGAATTAGCATGCTCATGTTCTATATTAAATCCGTCTCTTGACGCCTGCTACACTTCGAGGTGTTCTGTCTTAAGGCCTGCGACGTCTTCAGATATTCCAATACATGTCTGATCAGCCCTCAGGTTCTGTCTCATAGTTTAGCTTGTGTTCCCTGACCCTATGATCATCATGATTATGCGTATATGGCCCGCGACCCCCCAATTTCTATCTTGTAGATTCGCTGGATAGATGAGTATATCAGCCCCAAGATGGTCGTGATTCCATTTCATACATGGCTTGCGATGCCATTGCATTCTTGCCTAGTATTATGTTGCATTATCGATTTGGTTTATAATTGATATTTAATTATTCATGATAATATGGTACTATGTATTAATCTTTCTGATGCATGTGATAGGATTCTTCATTATTACATACTTGTTCAATTTCTCTTACCTAGTTGGTTAAATCTATTGTGTACATTTTGGTGTACTCATCGCTACTTTGTTTTCTTCCTACAGATTATACATAGGGTTTAGGATAAGGTGGTTGATCATTCCACCTGAGTATTGGTCATACCATCTAGATCTCAGTATTGAGGCTCATACTTCAAGTCGCCGTAGATCTCTAGGTTCCCTTTTTATTTTTGTTCTCTCAAACTATGTATAAGTTATTGTGAGTCAAGTCTTATATTTTGCTTTGAGAAAGACTCATATTTAATTTGAGGCAGTTGTACTTACTCTACAGTACTATTTTAGATACTCTTGTACTCATGAATCCAGATTTTGGGATATTTGTTATTATGTTGTGTTGGTTTATGCTTTGTTTATTCTTCTTTAGTCATGACCCATTTTGAGTCGTGACCCATTTTGAGTCGTGATAAGTTTGGTGATATTGGGACAAAAATATATATTTTTAGTTATGATTTACCTCATATTTAATACTTTTATTTATTCATTTTGAGGATAAATTTTATGAATTGTGCTAAATAGTGTACTTTATTGTAGGATTAAATTTGCGCAAAAATAAAGAGGTTTGGAGCTCAAACGAATTAAAAATGAAAGATTTTAGAAGGAAAAGCCAAACAGGCAACTTAATGTATTAAATTGAATATAATAATATATTTTATATATATATATATGTACGTGCGGTTTCAAATTGGAAATTGCAATTCAATTGTAATTTGAAGGCAACTGCCACATGGCAGCAAATAAAGATTCAAGGCGGCGTACAACAATCCACACACACGAGAAAAATCCAATTTCTTTCCAGTTTTGGATTTCCCAATTTGTTTTGGATTCGATTATTTTATTTTGAAAGTTTTTCTACATCTACAAATATTCCATAAAATTTTGTTTTACAAAACTTTTGACCTAGAGAGGAATAGGAGCCATCACGGAGATTGAAAAATTTTGGTTTATTCTTTTCATCTGCTTTTATTATTTATTTGTATTCTTTACTTTTATAAGATTATTTAGCTATTGTTCTTGAATTTTTATGCTTAACACAAGTAAGTTTATTTTTATAAATTTTAATTGTATTTTTCCAATAATATTGAGTAGCTAAATTTTATAACTAGAATTGTGGGAACCATGAAAAATTAACAAAGTCAATTCCCAATATTTTGTAATTCTTGGACAGTGTGTATGAATGTATTAATTAATCTCTTCACTTTAACTGATTTTTAATGGAAGGCTAATGTTAGAACCTGCCTAGTATCACTTGCTCGATCCAGGAGGTGACGAATAGGAAAAGAATTAATTAACAGAGGCTGATCGATTTCTCACGACTAATCAATCTACTAGGGGTAGTAGTTTTGGTCTGCGATTTAGGAGAACATAACTTACTGTCCTGCATCTACACACTGAAAAAGATTGCAATTATCTGGGAATACTGAGTTAGGGAATCATGGAAAATATAATATCCTAGTTATTTCTATTTATCTTGACATAAATAGATATTAAATTACAAGCTATTATTATTTTTATTTGTTATTTTTTTTTCTTTAAATTAAAACCTCCCAATTTTTCATAACGACTATCAAGTTAAAATCTTTACTATTGACCATATTTTTTCATATTCCCTGTGGGACTGACCCCAACTCACAAGTTGGGTAATTATATTGCAAACAACCATTTTATATTCCTTTTGAGAAGTATATTTTGGACGTTACCATTTGGTATCAGAGATCTGAGTTCGTTGGGCTGGTGAGTCAAGAGTAGGGTGTCTAGTAGAGTCTTATGGAGTAGGGTGTAGACATCCTCACCCATCTCCGGGAGGCTACGAGATACTCTTTAGGAAAAACTTTCATGTCTTGCTTCTGATTCATGCGTTTCTTCATATCAACTAGTTTGAAAGTATCTAATCTAGTTTTTTTGCGTAGATGCCGATTACCAGATCCTGTTGATCCGTGGGAGAGCTTGAGGCAGCTGATGTGATTTTCACTCGCAGTCAAGGCAGGGTTCATGAATGGGGTCAGGGGCCGAAGATTTGCTAAAGGGGCAGCTCCACCCAGAGGACATATTAGATCGGCTTCTCTGAGCCTAAGTGTGAGTGAGAGAGACCTACAGACTCCATTCCATCATCTCCAGATACTACTCCCTCAGTTCAAAATCTACTTCTTCATATTTTTTCTAGGCTTGAGAGAGTTTTTTTGACCATCACCGTTCCTAATGCACCAAATCTTACAGTCTTGAGTGACCTTTAAACAACTTCATTGGATCTGGCATGTCACCTTTCCTAGAGTGGGTTAGACTACGATCGCATGTCTGTGAGCTGCTTGCCGAGCCTATTTATGTTTCCACCTAGGTAGGTGAATCATTAGTGGTGAATCGAGTGTACCGAGGGTATGTTGTTACTTTCATGGGGAGAGAGACTATTGCTGATTTGATATTATTAGATATTGTGGACTTTAATGTGATATGAGGTATGGATTGGTTATCACCTGATTATGCTATTGTTGATTGCCATGTGAAGACTGTGTCTTTATCTTGCCCAGAGTTACCTTAGTTGGTGTGGACTGGTGCACCTAGTTCCTATTCCAAGAGAGTTATCTCTTATATGCATTTCTAATGGTTGATGGATAAGGGTTGCTTATCATATTTATCTCATGTTCGGGTTGTCGCTTAAGAGTCTCCATCTTTGGAGGACACTAGGGTTGGTAGATAGTTTATGGATGTCTTCCCTACTAATTTTCCAAGTGTTCCTCCTGATCGTGGTATAGATTTTACTATTGACGTGGAGTCGAGCACTAAGGCCATTTCTGTTGCCCCCAATTGGATGTCTCCATCTAGGTTGAAGGAGTTGAAGGAACAATTGGAGGAGTTTTTGAACAAAGGGTCCATACGTTTGAGTGTATCTCCTTGGGGTGCTCCTGTCCTGTTTGTGAAAAAGAAAGATGGCACTATGCATAGATGTTTTGACTACTTCCAATTGAACAAAGTGACCATCAAGAATAATTATCCCTTGCCTTGCATTGATGATCTTTTTGACCAATTTCAAGGTGCCTTGATATTCTCTAAGATTGATTTGTGGTCCAGCTATCATTAGTTTAGAGTTCGGGAGTCTAAAATCATGAAGACAATTTTTACGAATCGTTATGGGCATTATGAGTTTGTGGTGATGTCTTTTTGGTTGACTAATGCCCCTGCTGCTTTTATGGAGCTAATGAATTGAGTGTTCAAACACTACTTGGATATCTTTATGATTGTGTTCATAAATGATATCTTGGTTTATTCCAAGAGCGAGGACGATCATGTTCAACACTTGAGGACCGTACTTTAGAGATTGAGGGATGAGAAGTTGTATGCAAAGTTCTCTAAGTGTGAGTTTTTGCTTGAGTCCGTTGCATTTCTTGGCCATGTTGTATAAAAAGAGGGTATTATGGTCGATCTGACCAAAGTGGCAGCTATCTGTGAGTGGGCTAGGCCTACTTCTTTGACTGAGATTCATAGTTTCATTTATTTGGCAGGATATTATCGATAGTTTGTTCAGTGTTTCTCCTTTATAGTAGCTCCGTTGACTAGATTACTCAGATGGCTGTAGCATTTAAGTGGTCGGGTGATTGTGGGGCAAGCTTTTAAAAGCTCAAGGATTTATTGACATCGACACCTATTATTCTTTTCCCGAGGAGGGAATTCCATTTGTGGTATATGCATGTCACGACCCGAATGTAGGGTCGAGATGTGACATGGCGAAGGAGAACCCGAAAGTCCTCGATCAAGCCATCATAACATCATCACACACATCATCTATTCAGAAAGGCATATTTTAAACAAATAACACCTAAGTCTAGGGGATTCTGGGGCTTTGGACTCAAGCTATGGGGATGTTGCCGGGAATAGGATAAACATGAATCACATAGCACATAGCAATTACGTTCTAAGGGGAGGGTAAGTATGACTCAAGCTATGGGGATAAGTAGGGTTAGGGACTTCCCACATAAGAACATTCCCAATCCAATCATATCATCACAGCATAAGCGGAAATGGAAACATAACATAAGATTCCATCACTTAACATAGATAGCCATATCATTACAAGTATCACATAGCATAACGTTCAATAGAATCGATATGTCCAACAATGCCTCTACATAAGATAAGACGGGGCCTCAACATAATCTGGGCTCACCCTCAAGTCATAAAGTAAAGACAAGGTAGATGAAAGTGGGTGTTTCCCTGGAAACATAGGGCTCACCACAAGCAATAACTTCAAGAATCTCGATTTAGCCGTCTAGCGGATGATGAAAGTCAACTTCGGTCCATACATGGTTAAAACATGTAGACAAAGAGTATGGGTTAGCATATAATAATACAATAAGTATGCGGGCATGCAATGCATATGAACATGAGCCTACGACCAAGCTAGATGACAAGGGCACAAACATAGAAGACGAATATAGGAAAGGATAGTACACCAATATGCCATGAAGTCCATGATGCATGAAATGCCATAATGCTTATAGTATAGGGGATGTGACCATAATCGACATCCAAACTCATGTGAGCTACAACATGAACTTACCCGATGAGGTCTCCCATCGGATGAGAGAAGATTACTTTCCAAAGGTAATCTACACCACACCTTACAACCCGATAATTTTGGTGTGATGGCCACCTTCCTTACAACCCGGTCATTTCGGAAGGATTTCCGTAACATATCATATCATATCATAGCATAGCATACCTTACGGGCCTCCCATTTTGGTAGCATAATCTATGTTGGCACATAGTTGAGAGAAAGCAGTTGGACCTTTGAGGATAGCCCACTTACTACTCCAATCCTTTTTAGTGCTAGGTCATTATCCCACAAGAATACATATACATATACATGCCTTTAAAACAGAATGGAAATACTTGACATCATAACCATGCATAATTAGGCTTAAAGGCCAAATCACTTGCTTTACTTTCATGCATACGTGATCAAAAGTCAAACACATTTCTTAATCATGCTTCATTGGGCTAAAACGCCAAATACACTTTCATGTCAAACTTCATGCAAAATAGTTGCTCCATATGTGTCATATCATATCATATTGGTGTAAATACCCATGGTTGCTCAATAAGCCATATCATAGACATTATGTGATCACATTCTTGTCAAACCCATACTTGTTCAAAATCATAGTCATAAATATATTTGGGACTTAGCCCGCATCATATCCTTCATGAAATCCATGTTCATGCATGCAAATGCCATGATTGATGATGAGAATAGCATGGGTGCTAGAATTCATAATTTAAATGCAAATCAATAAGAACCCATAAGAAATTCAAAGTTAAATCAACAATTAAACCTTAATTTAACATTTTCCATGCATAAATTAAATAGTAAGGGGACATGCATACTTGTACCATCTTGAATCAAAGTAGTTTCATCAATTAGGGATTAATTTATCTTGAAATCATTAAATAAGAACAACCCACACTTCAATTGCACTAAATTATTCTTAATTCAAAAGACCCATTTTAAGAAAAGTCAAAATTTATCAAAAATTGAGAAAATAATTTTGGGTCTTCATGGTTGAAAGAGAAACCACAAATCAATCCCACATACCTTGAATTTAACAAGAAGATTGAGAAGATTCTGATGAAGACTTGAATTTCCCCAAATTTCAAGCTTGGTCTTCAATGGTGGATGAGAGAAAATTGAGAGAATTTAGGAGATGAACTAAGAGCTTGAATGAATTAAAATGGATTAGGGTTCAATTTGGGGGGTTTAGCAGAATTTAGAAAGGCTAAAATGGCCCTAGGAATAATTAATATTACCAATTGACCATTAACGAAATGGAGCAAATAACTGAAATAGTCGCTGACGGAAGCATCCACATGGTCCATGTAGTGGCTCACGGACCGTGAGCCCTACCGTGTGGCTTGACTTGGTTCATACCTTGGCATGGAATCTTGGACGACTTTCTGGATCACCCGACGACAGTACTCACTTGGGCCAGAGTCCTGGCCCTTGTGTCTAGGCAGTCTCTTGACCACTCCATGAAGGCCTTCACAGACCGTGAGGCATCACACGGACCGTGAAGCATCACACAGACCGTGAGGTGGTCCGTGGAGCCTTACTTGGTTTCGTACTTGGTCCCTCACCTAGCCCACTTTTTGGAACAATCCACAGACGCCCCTCACGGGTCGTGAGCCTTCCCATGGCTCGTGGCTCTTCTCGTATGGCCCTGCCTTAGCCACTTTGGCTCCCATTTTCCATAACATATTTGGCCACGGAGAGTCCCACCGAAATGGTTATAACTTTCACATATGAACTCCGATTTGAGTGAAACCAATTGTGTTGCGAAGATAACTAGAAGTGCTTAATTTTGTTAGGTCATAGTCCACACAGTTAATCACGTACAAAGAGATATACTCATTCAAAGTCAGTCCTCCTACACGGTTTCATACAAACCTCTCCCCACACGATTCCTTTTTTAACACGACCACTTAAATAGAACTCATGATCATCACTACACAGCCATAACAAGTTCAAAATGGAGCTTGATCCACTAGTACTAAGTTTAAAATTTTTTGGGTTGTTATATCATCTCTCCCTTGGGAACCTTCGTCCTTGAATGAGCTAGACCATGACTTAAGGAAGTCAAGCAAGCAAGAAACATTTTCATCATAACTTATAATGGACCATGCATTATTTCAAAACCTTTTAAAACTCATTTCAAGACATCATTTAAATCATTTTTGTGCTCATGTATACATGCAATGTCATGAAACTCGAGAATTTAAAGATTTAGGACCATTAGAAAGGATAGAACCTAGTACCTTAGGCTTGAGTAGATCGGAAAGGATAGGGGTATCAATACATCATGTCCGCCTCCGCTTCCCATGTAGCACTCTCCACTTGTTGGTTCCTCCAAAGCACCTTAACCGAATCCACCTCCTTGTTGTGAAGCCGCATCACTTGCCTATCCAAAATTTCAACTGGTACCTCTTTATACGTAAAATTCTCCTTAACCGTCACACCCTCCAAAGGTGCAATTGTTGGAGGGTCTCCAACCAATTTCCTTAACATCGAAACATGGAACACCGGATGAATAGAGCTCATCTCCGGAGGCAAATATAACCTATAAGCCACATTGCCAACTCGCTCAACAACGTCATATGGTCCGACGCACCGAGGGCTCAAATTTCCCTTTTTACCAAATCACATGATACCTTTCATAGGAATTACCTTCACATAAACCCAATCACCTACATGGAATTCGAGATCCCTCTTCCTAACATCCGAATAGGACCTTTGGCGACTTTGAGCCGTCCTCAATCTCTCCCTAATCAACCTAACTTTTTCTATGGCCTCAACTACCAAATTCAAGCCTAATAATGCCGCCTTACCTATCTCAAACCAACACACCGGAGATCTACACCTTCTACTATACAAAGCTTCGAACAGAGCCATACCAATGCTAGCATGAAAACTATTATAATAGGCAAACTCGATGAGCGGTAGCAGATCATCCCAATTTCCCTTGAAC
Source organism: Solanum aculeatissimum (assembly GCA_038996855.1). Lineage (NCBI taxonomy): Eukaryota > Viridiplantae > Streptophyta > Magnoliopsida > Solanales > Solanaceae > Solanum > Solanum aculeatissimum. The sequence continues at coordinate 5,953 of JBCEWC010000781.1, read as the reverse complement.
TCCAACACACAAGCCCTTAACATGTCCTCCAAGGTTTGAATTGTCCTCTCGGCTTGTCCATCGGTTTGAGGATGGAAAGCCATGCTTAATTTGATCTTTGTACCAAGTCCCTTTCGAAATGACCTCCAAAAATAAGAAGTGAATTAAGTACCGCGATCCGATATAAAAGACCTCGGTACACCATGCAACCTCACCAATTTCCAAATGTATAATTTAACATAATCCTCGGCACTATAAGTAGTCTAGACCGGTGAGAAATGAGCTGACTTAGTCATTCGGTCAAAAACAACCTATATTGAGTCAAATTGTTTACGAGTACGAGATAACCTGACTATGAAGTCTATATTCACATACTCCCACTTCCAAGTAGGAATCTCGATATCTAGAGTTAGGCCACTGGGCCTTTGGTGTTCCACCTTCACTTGTTGACAATTCAGACATTCCGACATGAATTTGGCTATGTCTTTCTTCATGCCATGCCACCAATACAACTCTCTCAAATCTCGATACATTTTAGTGGATCCCGGATGAATAGAATATTGAGAATTATGAGCTTCACTCATAATAATTTTCTTTAGGCCATCAACATCCGGAACATACAATCAATTTTGGTACCGTAGCACACCATCTCCCCCTTGGGAGAAAACCTCAATCTTTCCTTCGGCAACAAATTTCTTTAAATCCACCAAGGAAAGATCTAAGTCTTGCTTTACCTTAACATCCATCACCATCAAAGACTCGAATCCGCCTCGAACAAAGATACCACCATTTTCTGAGTCGACTAACCTAACACTCAATCTAGCCAACTGGTGCACATCCTTCACTATCTCCTTCTTCCCTTCATCTATATGCGACACACTTTCCATATATAGCCTACTAAGGGCATCCGCCACAACATTCGCCTTGCCGGGATGATGAAGGACACTCATGTCATAATCCTTGAGAAGTTCCAACCATCTCCTTTGCCTCAAATTTAGATCCCTTTCGGTGAACACATGCTGTAAACTTTTGTGATCGGTGAAAACATCCACGTGAACCCCATATAGGTAGTGCCTCCAAAACTTTAGGGCAAACACCATCGCCGCTAATTCAAGATCATGGGTCGAATAATTTTGCTCATGTACCTTCAATTGTCGAGATGTATAAGTTATCACCTTACCATGTTGCATAAGCAAACACCCCAATCCGATTCGTGAAGCATCACAATACACCACAAACCCGTCTAACCCATTGGGTAAGGTCAAAATCGGAGCCAATGTGAGACGATCCTTCAAGGTCTGAAAACTCTTTTCACACTCACTTGACCACACAAACTTAGCCTTCTTCTGAGTCAATTTTGTCAATGGGGACACAATGGAAGAAAATCCTTCAATAAACCTTCGATAATAACCGGCCAATCCAAGAAAACTTTGAATATCTGAAGGAGTCAACGGTCTAGGCCAATCTTTCACCACTTTGGTCTTCATAGGATCAACCTTAATACCATCGCGCGACACCACATGACCAAGGAATGCAACTTCTCCCAACCAAAACTCACACTTGCTAAATTTGGCAAAGAACTGCTTCTCCCTTAAGGTTTGAAGCACCAACCTCTAGTGATCCATATGCTCTCTCTCACTTCGAGAGTAAATTATGATATCATCGATCAAGACCACCAAAAAATTGTCAAGGAATAGCTTAAATAACTGATTTATGAGATCCATAAACACCGTCGAAGTATTGGTCAACCCAAACAATATCACCACAAACTCAAAGTGACCACAATAAGTCTGAAAGGTCGTCTTTGAGATATCACATTTCCTTACCTTTAATTTATAGTAACTCGAACGAAGGTCTATTTTAGAGAAATGAGTAGCCCCTTGGAGTTGATCAAACAAGTCATCAATTCTGGGCAATAAGTACCTATTCTTGATGGTCACCTTATTCAACTGTCGGTAATCAATAAACATTTGGAGAGAACCATCCTTCTTCCTCACAAACAACACGGGAGCACCCCAAAGAAATACTCGATCTAATGTAACCTTTCTCCAACAAGTCCCTCAACTGATCCTTCAACTCCTTTAGTTCGGTTGGAGCCATACAATAAGGAGGAATGGAAATAGGTTGAATATCCAAAACCAGATCTATGCCAAAATCCACTTCTCTATCGAGAGGACTACCGGGCAAGTCTTCAGGAAACTCATTAACCACCAAAATCAATTCAATAGTAGGTGACTCACCCTCCACATCTCTAACCCGCACAATATGGTAGATACACCCCTTACAAATCATTCTCCAGACCTTGAGCTAGGAAATAAAGTGACCCCTAACCACGAAACTGCTACCCTTCCATTTCAACACCGATTCATTAGGAACTTAAAATTTGACTTGTCTAGTCCTACAATCAACTGAGGCATACGAGGCATGCAACCAATCCATCCCAAGAATAATATCAAAGTCATACATCTTAATTTCTACAATATCATTGGAAAAACTTTATGCAACACAGAAACAGGACAACCCCGATACACTTTCTGGATAATAATAGACTCACCCACGGGGGTATACACTGAATAAGGTCCCCTTAGAGTTTCAGGGCTCAAACCAAATTTAACAGACAACATAGGAGTCACAAAAGATAAATTTGCACCAGGATCAAGTAAAGCATAATCATCAAAATTAAAGACTCTTAACATACTAGTCACGACGTTTGGAGCTTCTTCCACCTCCTATCGAGCATGAAGAGCATAGAACCTATAGTTCTTGGGAGCCCCGACAACCTGAGCCTTAGGCTGCCCTTGACCACCGGGGGTCGCTTGATCTTTCTTTGCAAACCTTGGACAATAAAAACTCTTCTGGTCCAAGCCCCCACATACAAAGCAAGCACCCAAAGCTCTCCTAAAATCACCCACATGGTTTTTTCCACACTGATCATAACAGGAAATTCGTGGACCACCCCCAATTTTTAACTTAGGAGAAGACACCCTTGGGTTAGCAAACCTCACATTTGAACCTTAGCCCTGTTGAAATCGACCAATTCTACCACCACCCTCAGAGTTGGAGAACCCACCATCATACTGAGCTCTCTTAGAGTTGTTCACCCTTCGCTCCTTGAGCTTCTCACCCTCAATTTGTTCAGCATAGGTCATGAGCCGGGAGATATCCGTGTCCCTAATGAGCATGCGGTGCAACATTCTTTAAATACCAAGTCAGAAATACCTAAAATGACTTGTGCATTCTCGTACGGGGATCAACTACTAACATGGGAACATACTTTGAGAACTTAGTGAATTTAAGATAATAGTCCCTCATAGTTATGCTACCCTTCTTGAGGTTGATAAATTCGATCATCTTGGCTTCTCGAAGTTCAAGAGGGAAGAAAAGGTCTAGAAAAAAAGACTTGAATTCCTTCCACTCGACCTTAACATCTTTCATTCTCTCCACCAACCACTGATTGTAACATACTTGAGCCACATCCTTCAATTGATAGGCAGCTGATTCACCCTTCTCCTCGGAACTGATACCCATAATTGTCAACACCTTCGTAAGTTCATCAATGAACTCTTGAGCATCCTCATAACTCTTTGAACCAAAGAATTTCGGAGGGTTCATCCGGGTGAAGTCCCTCATCCTAGAGGCTAGAGTGCCACCATTCATGGGATTTGTTGGCCGGGCTTGATAAGCCACCACCCGGGCCAACATAGACACCACATTTTGAAACTCGGCGTGAGTCATTGTTTCCTCCACAGACTCCGAGGGGCTTGTTCCTCGGGGACAGGAGCCTGACTGGGAAGGGGAGCTCTTTTGGGAGGCATCTTCTGAAAGAGTAATAAGAACACCATATTTCAGGAAATCTTTCATAACAACTCACAGCACGACATAAGGGGACAATGAAGTGAGAAAATGCCTAAAACATCGTCATAGCCTCTCTCTCATAAATATGGCACGCATCACACCCATGAACAAGACTCTAAGTGATGCAGCATGTTGGACTCCGAGGATCATTTAAAAACCTAGGGCTCTGATACTATCTTTGTCATGACCCGAAGGTAGGGCCTATATGTGACATCGAAAAGGAGAACTCGAAAGTCTTCGATCAAGCCATCATAGCATCATCACACACATCATAAGTTTAGAAGCACGTATTTTAAACAAATAACACATAAGTCTAGGGGATTCCATGGCTTGGGACTCAATCTATGGGGATGTTGTCGGGAATGGGATAAACATGAATCATATAGCAATTATGTTCTAAGGGGCGGGTAAGTATGACTCAAGCTAAGGGGGCAAGCAGGGTTAGGGACTTCCCACATAAGCACATTCCCAATCCAATCATATCATCATAGCATAAGCGAAAATAGAAACATAACATAAGATTCCATCACTTAACATAAATAGTCATATCATTACAAGTATCACATAGCATAACGTTCAATAGAGTTGATATATTCAACAATGCCTCTATATAAGATATAATGGGGCCTCGACATAATTCGGGCTCACCCTTAAGTCATAATGTAAAGGAACATACAGTAAAGAAAAGGTAGATGAAAGTAGGTGTTTCCCTAGAAACATAGGGCTCACCACAAGCAATAACTTTAAGAATCTCGATTTAGCCATCTAGTGGAGGATGAAAGTCAACTTCGGTCCCTACATGGTTAAACCATGTAGACAAAGAGTATGGGTTAGCACATAATAATGCACTAAGTATGCTGGCATGCAATGTATATGAATATGAGCCTACGACCAAGATAAATGACAAGGGCAATTACATAGAAGATGAATATAGGAAAGGATAGTATACCAATATGCCATTAAGTCTATGATGCATGAAATGCCATAATGCTTATAGTATAGGGGATGTGACCATAACTGACATGCAAACTTATGTGAGCTACAACATGAACTTTCCCGATGAGGCCTCCCATTGTATCAGAGAAGATTACTTGCCAAAAGTAATCTACACCACACCTTACAACTCGCTCATTTTGTGTGATGGCCACCTTCCTTATGACCCGATCATTTTGAAAGGATTTCCATAACATATCATATTATATCATATCATATCATAGCATAGCATACTTTACGGGCCTCCTATGATGGAACATAGTTGATGGAAAGGAGTGGAACCCTTGGGGATAGCCCACTTACTACTCCAATCCTTTTTGGTGCTAAGTCGTCATCCCATAAGAATACATATACATATACATGCCTTTAAAACAAAATGGAAATACTTGACATCATAGCCTAATTTCATGCATACGTGATCAAAAGTCAAACACATTTCATAATCGTGCTTCATTGGGCTAAAAAGCCAAATACACTTTCATGTCAAATTGCATGCAAAAGAATAGCTCCATACTTGTCATATCATATCATATTGGTGTAAACACCCATGGTTGCTCAATGATCCATATCATAGACATGTGATCACATTCTTGTCATAACCCATACTTATTCAAAATCATAGTCTTAAACATATTTGGAACTTAGCCCACATCATGTCCTTCATAAAATCCATGTTCATGCATGCAAATGCCATGATTGTTGATGAAAATAGCGTGGGTACTAAAATTCATAATTTAAATCCAAATCAATAAGAATCCATAAGAAATTCAAAGTTAAATCAACAATTAAACCACAAATATACATTACCCATGCATAAATTAAATAGTAAGGGGACATGCATACTTGTACCATCTTAAATCAAAGTAGTTTCATCAATTAGGGCTTAATTCATCTTGAAAACATTAAATAAGAATAACCCACACTTCAATTGCAGTAAATCATTCTTAATTCGAAAGACCCATTTCAAGAAAAGTCATAATTTATCAAAAATTGAGAAAAGTATTTTAGGTCTTATGGTTGAAAAAGAAACCATGAATCAAACCCACATACCTTAGGTTTAACAAAAAGATTGAGAAGATTCTGATTAAGACTTGAATTTTCACAAATTTCAAGCTTGGTCTTCAAT
>JBCEWC010000780.1:0-49479 GCA_038996855.1 Solanum aculeatissimum | reverse complement strand
GGATTATGTTATGGATATGATGTTCCTATTATGCTTATGCTTATGTTTATGGGATTGTGAATGTTGGGAATGTGCTTTTATGGAAAGTCCCCTAACCCGGTATGCCCCCATAGCTTGAGTCTTACTTACTCGCCCCTCAAAAATACTTACTATGTGCTATGTGATTCATGCTCATCATATTCCCGGTAACACCCCCATAGCTTGAGTCCAAAGCCCCACTTTGCCTAGAATTATGTGTTTACTTTCCGCGCTTCCGAACCGATGATGTGAGTGATGATATTATGATGGATTGTTCAAGATCCTTTGGGTTCTCCTTCACCATATTACATCTAGGCCCCACTTTCGGCTCGTGATAGAGGTAATCTATGGGACGTGTTTCATTCCATGAGCCGTAGATGTGGTCGTGGGTCAGATCTAGTGAAATGGTTATTTTTAGATGTTGTAGATACATGTTATCAGATGAGTCATAACTCTTTTGACATCTCATATACTTCTTCGTTTGCTGAAGATCAGAAAATATGCTAAGTGCTGAACTATTATCAGACAAAGGCTCTTACAGGTCGTAAGTCAGGTGATGGGTCGTAAAACATGTTCGTATCTGGAGGATCAAAGTTTTGAAGATTTGTTGAAAAGTTAATAGACAAAACCCCTTATGTCCATGAGTCAGAGAAAATGGTCTGTAAAGTGGTTCGTACAAGTGAACACAACTTTTGTATAGTATGGTCTACGAAGGCCAGGTATGGGCCATGATTTTATCTATGGCCCGTAACCTTGTTCGCCTAATTTCTTAATTCTAGTTTTTCTATTTCCCTTCGGATTTGGTTTTTACTTATTATAAATAGGTTTTTAAATTTTTTTAGAAGAGAAAGCAATCAGAACATTGAAAACTCATTACTAGTGATTATTGTTTTGTTCTTGGAGATTACTTTCATTTTATATTTGAGATATAACATCATGATTTCTTGTGAAAATTTCAAATTTTTTGTTCTTTAATTCATCATTGTAAGTGTTTAATTATGCAAATTCAAACATAATTCCTTCATCTATAATGAAAATGAGTAGCTAAATTCACAACTAGGGTTGTGGGAACCATGAAGACCTAACAAAGTAAAATCAGAATAATTCATAATCTTTGGAAAGTGTGCATGTGTGTATTATTTATCCCTTTGCTATGAATGCTTTTTAATGGTGGCCAATGTTAGAACTCACCTATTTCTTACTTACTGGATCAAAGGGGTAATGAATGGGATATGGGATAATTAACAGGATTCGATGTGATTACTCTTGTCTAATCAACCTGAATAGATCAAGGGATGGTTGTACTGGGACAAAGGTAAGGGTTAGTAATGTAACACCTCGGGAATGGATCAAATCATGTGGTGAAATTTTCCTAACGCCTGGATCAAAGGGTTAGGTGAACATAACATACCAGTTTTGCATGCTACACATTAGAAAAGCTTATGATTATTTGGTTACACTGAGTCAGGAATTCACGGGGAACACAATACTCTAGTTACTTCTCTCACTAATTTCACAACACTTGCACTTGATTATTTGTTGTAGTTTAGATTTAATTATTGCATTTTACCAAAAACCCCACTCTCGGAAGATAAGTAGATTAATTCATCCTAATTGCTATAATTACTCTAGGTCTAGACCTTATTCCTCGTGGGATCTACCCTAACCATTGTTAGATTCTATATTTAACAGTGACCGCTTATACCTTAATTTGGAAGTGTAGTTTTGGCATGGATCAAATTTTGGTGTCATTGCTGGGGAATACGACTTTTAGACTAGTTTAGTTAGGGGTGATTTGTGAGTTAATTCTTATTTTCCTTATTTTAGTTATTTTATTTTTCTTCCAGCATAGAGGTGTAGTGTATGCCCAGTACTCGAAGTTGAGGTAATTCCTTAATTCTATTTGATCAAAAGATCCAGATAACACTATGAAGAATGGCCCAGGACAACGCGAACAATGTTACAAATAATGATGCAAATATTACTCTTAATCAGAATGACAAAGATCCACCACAACTTGAGAATGTGAATCCACCACTACAGGGTCTACAAGTTGCTGCTAATACATGAAATCAATAGAGGCTTGATTTGATAGCGGTGGATGTAGCCGAAGCGATTATGTTACCTCATTTTTCAGATGACATTAAGTTCGTTATTTTGAGTGGGTTACCACATATGTTGCAAAATAGAGGCTTGTTCATGGGTTTACCATCAGAGGATTCACATAACTATCTACACAATGTTATATTTATCTGTAAGAGTATAATAGGAAATCAAAATATGTCCATGTATGTCGTTGGGCTCCGTGTCTTCCTATTATCTTTTACAGGTAAGGCAATAGTATGGTTATCCAAAATCCCTCAAAGTTTTATTACCACTTGGGAAGAAATGCAAAAAACCTTTTTGGAGAGATTCTTTCCCAAGTCAAAGAAGCTGAAGCTAAGGATCAGATCAATAACTTTGAGAAATTACTTGGTGATTCAATTAGCACTATATGAGAGAGGTTCACAAAGTGCTTGAGGAGTGTTCCTGACCACAATATTGTTGATGATTCCTTGGTGGAGATCTTCTATCGGACATTCGATGATAATTGCAAAGTAGTGGCTGACACCATAACTGGAGGCTCATTTTTGGATTACACTTTTCCAGTGGTAGTAGAGTGACTAGAGAAGGTAGCAAAGACTAATCGTGCATGGGAATCGAGGAACAAATTAACTACTAAAAGCTCCTTTGGAGTTAGTACCAATCTAGAGCAGGCCAAGATCAATGAGGATATGATGTAAGAGTTGGCTCATATTAGCACTAATGTGGGGTTGTTGATGAAGAAGAATTAGGAGTGAGTTAATACAGTTAGTCAACAACCACCTTGTGCATCTATATATTAGGAGTCATATTATGAGGGGGTTCTTGCTTTGTGACTGGTCAGATAGAGGGTATCCAGACCAATGCCCAAGGGTCCAATTAGGACTTTTGGTGCCAAGGTCAACAAAATCAAGGTTGGAACTATAACATAGATAACACATATAGGGACGACAATCGAGGCGGTTACTACAATAAGAATAAGAGACAAGATAAAGATGGTGATCGGGGTCACAGAGATGGGTATAGTAATGGTGCGTATATGATACCTCACATTCATGATTCTGGGGTTAGGAGTTCGAGGATCAAGGAGATATTTGATAAATTATTGAAGAAGGCTTATGCACGGGATGAGACCTTAAAGGGCATGATAGATGATATTTCATGTATTAATAAGAAGATTAAGTCTCACTCTGTGGCTATTAAGTAGATAGAGTAACAATTTGGCTAGATGTCTATAGAGTTGAATCAGTATCAGAATGGTACATTGCTAAGCAACGCAGTGCAAAATCCAAAAAATGATGGGCAATGCATGAAAGTAATGACACAAGGTGGTAAGCAAATGATCGACTCACCGATGCTAGTAGATGATGATGTGATTCGTGAGGAGATGGTAGAAAGAAAGGATGCTAAGATGGGGGATTTGCAAGACAAATATGGGTTGAGCAATGAAGTGGTGACACCAAAGAAGTTGAAACCCATACCTAGGCCTCCACCTTCTTTCCCCAAGAGACTTAAAAAAAAGGAAGAGGAGGGGAAGTTTAGAATTTTATCTCCATGTTGAGGAAGAAATTTATCAATATTCTCCTCATTGAGGATTTAGAGAGAATGCCTGGGTATGCCAAGTTCATGAAGGACCTGGTGACTAAGAAGAGGATGGTGAGCCAAGAGCTCTCTCAAAAGCTTTAGCATTGTGGCTCTATTGCAACAAGGTCCTTAGTGAAAAAGAAAGAGGACCCTGGAGCATTCACCATACCCTGCACCATTGGTATCTTCAACTTTGCAAAGGCGTCATGCGACTTAGGAGCCAATATCAACTTAAAGCCTCTTACAATGTTTGAGTAGTTGGGCTGTAATGACTTGGTTGGTAAGTTTTGGCCTTATCCGTGAAAACTACTGTTTTACCTATTTGTAAGTTTCTTTGGGCTTATTTTGAACTATTTGAATGATTGGAACTGGAATATGGAGTTTTAAAAAGGTAAATATGAGTTTTAGCACCTTTTTGGAAGCTTAAGTTATTGAAAAATGAGTTTTTGTACTATTCTGATTTTTTGGTGTCAGATTGGGGATCCATCTATTTTATTAGTTTCAAAATGTTGAAACTAAACTAAAAGAAATGTTAGAACTAAATTTGGAGTTAAAATGCAGTTTTTAGGCCTAATGTTGTGGTTTTAGTTGTTTCCAAGACTTTGGTCAACATTTAAACTTTGGAAGCTAGGATTGGAATTCTAACAATTCCAACAGTTTTGTATGGTGAAACTAACGCTAGAAATGATCTTAGAATAATTTTTGAAGTTGTCGAGGGAAATTTTGGTATTTTGGGTTTTAAATTAGTTTTATCGAGTCGAATTGGTAAATGTGGTGAGGAGGCCTTGAAATCAATTTCAGATAATTCCTTTGAGTTCGAATCATTGTTTTTGGTATGGATACATATAGATTTTGTGTAATTCTGAGTTTGGATGAGTTTTGGGGGTCCATTCCGAGTAGGGAATTTAGACTTGATTGCTGGTTTTTGCTGTTTTCTAGTGCAGGCATATCTCTTCTCCGTGTTTGAGGAGGTTTTGATATTGCTGTGATCCGCGTTCGCGGACAAAGTCATACGTTCACAGATTATTGGCGTGCGAGAGTAGCCCCCTCCCTTTTGTTCTCTGCGTTGGCGAGTTGGTCTCCACAATTGTGGAGGTCTTTTGGCCCTTCTTCTCCACGTTCGCGGGACCCCATTCGTGATCGCGGACAACTTTATATACCTGAATAGTTTTATACTCGAGAAACACAATTTTTAATCACTTTTCACAAACTCTAAGCTTTTTGAGCGATTTTGAGAAGCATTTTTGAAGATTTAACTTGGGAAAATGTTCCCAAAACTATTTTGATCATTTTTCATGAGTTTTATCTTGATTTAATATTGAATTTCATGATTTTGAATGTCCAAAGTAAGGGATTTTTAGACCATGATTTCTTAACTTGAAAGATTGATTTAACACTCGATTTGAACTCAATTTTGATGAAATTTTCACCCATGAACTCTATTTTTTGTGAAAAAATTAATTTTAAAGTTAATTTTCAAATTTGGAAACATTACATTTTAGCCCTAAAATGGACCATTTTGCCCCTAAGCCTAAACCATGCCAATGTGGGTATCAAAATACTCCTCTTGATGCGTAGTATCTAATTTTGATAGTGATTGGTCGATTTGAGGATCATTTGGAGGCTTGAGTTGATTGAAAGCTTATTCGAGTGTGATTTTGAAATTGAGGTAGGTTTAATTAACCTTATTGGGACTGAATTTAAGTTATTAATCATGTTTATTTGGTAATTATGATATGTAAACTGATTCATGAGTAATTATGTCATTGAGATGAGATATTGATAAAATGTGATATCGATTATGTGGAATTATGGGTAATTGTGATACTATTGCTAATCAGAGAAGGATACTTATGGACTGAGATCTTGTGAATTGTTGCCGTGATAAATTGAGGATTGTAACAATGGTTGGAAAACATGTTGGTAATTTGATGGTCAATGGAAAACTTTGATGACTATACACATATCTTGTGGACGAGTAAGGTTCGATATTCATGTTAAAGTGATTTTTAGATCTAATTACAATGTAGATGTATCTTAGGGACGAGTAAGGTCCGGTACTTGTGAGATGGATATATTTATTTATATTGTAAGGACGAGTGAGGTCCAGTATACATATATATTTGGCATGTCTGATGATCAAAATGGTTATGTCTAGTAGAGATATTGTGATAGATGGTGATATTTGATATTATATTTCATGTCTTGTGTGACTTATAATGTATTACTTTCATTATGATGCTATTATGTTTATGCACATATTTGAGTGATTAGCATTGTCTTGTAATTGTATCATGTTGCATCATATCACCCCTTGACCCAACTAGAAGGCAAGGGTAATATGTTTTGTAGTTGTACCATCCCCTTGACCTGAGTAGGAGGCAAGGGTGAGATTTATGCTAAATATCTCTTGACCCGAGTAGGAGGTAAGGGTGAGATTTACTCTATATAATCCCTTAACCGTGAGTAGGTGGAAAGGATGGGACACTGTAACACCCTTGACCATGAGTAGGTGCCAAGGTCACGAGACACCTGATGCATGATTTGATGGCATTTCATATACTATGTGGTTTTTGCCGATGGTGTTGTAATACAAGGCACGTGGGAGATCATATAAGGATTATTGTATATTCGTATTGTGTACTAACCTTTTGATGCAGGTATAGAATTCTTCGTTATTACATACTTATCTGATTTCTCTCAGCCAGTCGATTGAAACTACTAGGTATAGTTCGGTGTACTCACCTTTACTTTATTTTCTCCCTGCAGATCGAGCACAGGGTTTAGGAAAAGGTAGTTGATCATTCTAACTGAGTATTGTTGATATCATCCAGATCTCAATGGTGAGGCTTATACTTCAAGTTATCATAGATATTTAGGTTTCCTTTTTATTTTTGTTCTCTCAGACAATGTATTTATTATTATGAGATAATTGTATATTTTTCTTTGAGACTGACTTGTATTTCCTTTGAGATAATTGTATTTACTCTTCTGCACTATTATAGATGTCCTTGTACTCATGACTCTAGGTTTACGGATATTTAATGTTATGTTGTGTTGGTTTCTACTTTATTTCATTCTTCTTTAGTCGTGACCCATTTTGGGTCATGACAAGATTGGCATCAGAGCTTTAGATTTATTGGGCTCATGAGTCAAGAGCAGGGTGACTAGTAAAGTCTCATGGATCGATGTGTAGACATCCACACCTATCTCTAGGAGACTACGGGATACTCTTTAAGAAAACTTTCATGTCTTGCTTTTGATTTGTGTATTTCTTTGTATTACCTACTTTAAAAGTGTCTAATCTACTCCTTCTGCATAGATGTCGATTATGAGGTCCCGACGATCCATGGGAAAGCTCGAGTCCACTGATGTGGCTCTCACTCATGGTCGAGGAAGAGTTTGGGATAGGGCCAGAGGTCGAGAACTTGCTAGAAGGGTAGCTCCACCTAGAGGGCAGCCTATTTGAGGGCTGTATTTGAGCCAGAGAGGCCTATAGATCCTATTCCCCCACCATAACCTCCAGCCCCTACACCCTCAATTCAGGAGTTATTATTGAGGTTATTGACTAGATTGGAGGAAACTCCTCCAGCCCCAGCTACAATTGAGATACTGGTTTCTATAGCGCCGATTGATCCTGTTATAGCCCTAGCAGAGCCAGCTATGGTTCATGTTAGTCCTTCACCAGCCCTAACGGATCCTCTTATGGCAGTTGTGACTCTATTTTAGATACCTCAGTTGGGTGTAGGTGTAGAGTTTGGTAGTTGCTCCATCCATTGCACCAACCTTGTTTATGGTGCCACCATCTTCTTCTAGCCCAACTATATCCTCAGTTGAGCAGAAGTGTTTTTAGAGGTTTGTTCGACTAGCTCCTCTGAGATTTGATAGCACCCCAGGTGAAAAAGCTTATGATTTCTTGTCAGAGTGTTAGGATCGGCTATGTAATTTGGCTACCTTGGAGTCACATGGAGTTTCTTACATAACGTATCAGCTTATTGACCTCGCCAAGGAGTGGTGGAGGTTAATTATGGCTCGTTGACCTATTGGATCTCACATTATGACTTGGGAGAAATTTATAGTGATATTTCTTGAGAGGCTCGTACCATACAGTCTTTTGACATGGTAGATAGGGTGGTGAGAAAAGTTTTTGTCATCATGGGCAGTTTAGTGGTTACGCGTCATAGGATAAAGAGTTTCAGAGGCAGGGCCATCAAGGCTGAGCAGTTTAGGCAACTTTTCTAGCATTTGACAGTGTTGACAAGTCTAGATCTACTTAAATAGGCCATGATAGTTCTTTTTGTTCAGTCAAACATGGTGCTTCCTCGACACAGTCATCTCAGGGATGGAATTCTAGATCTTGTTATGTTTGTGATGAAGTTGGGTACTTCGCTAACCATTACCCATATCATGTTTTTCCCACTCAGGATTTAGGGTCTCAGCCAATCCATCCATCCCCAACACCAACCACTAGAGATACCTCTCAGGGCATAAGGAGAGGTACTAAAGGAGGATGTCGCACCGTGAGAGGTGAAGCTCGTGAAGGCCCATAGGCTAGCGGTGGTCGTAGAGTTTTCTATGCTCTTCCGAATAGAGCTAAGGTAGAGGCTTCTGATGTAGTTATCACAAGTATGGTAACAGTAAGCCACCGTTTAGTTTCAATTTTATTTGATTTTGGCTCTACTTCTCTTCATATGTTGGACTATTTTTCTTCAGATATTAATATTATGTGTGAGCCGCTCGCCGAGCCTATATGTATTTCCACTCCAGTAGGTGAATCTTTAGTAGTGAATCAAGTATACCGGGGGTGTATTGTGACTTTCATAGGGAGAGATACTATTGCTAACTTGATATTGTTAGATATGGTAAACTTTGATGTGATATTGGGTATGGATTAGTTATTGCCTTATTATGCTGTTCTTGATTGTCATTCAAAGACAGTGACTTTATCTTGTCAAGAGTTACCTCAGTTGGTGTGGACTGGAGCACCTACCTCCTATGTGTGCCGATTGATGAATAAAGGTTGTTGGTCTTATTTAGCTTATGTTTTGGGCTATTTATCAGGAGTCCCCATCTTTGGAGACCACCAGGGTTTCTAGGGAGTTTATGGATGTATTTCCGAAAGATTTTCCTGGTGTTCCTCCAGATCGTGATATCAACTTTGTTATTGATATGGAGCAGGGCACTAAGACAATTTCTATTACCCCCTATCGGAGGTCTCTAGCTGAGTTAAAGGAGTTGAAGGATCAATTGGAGGTTTTGTTAGAAAAATGGTTCATTTGTCCGAGTGTATCTCCTTGGGGTGCTCCTGTCTTATTTGTGAAGAAGAAGGATGGCACTATGCGTGTGTGTATTGACTATCGCTAGTTGAACAAAGTGACTATCAAGAATAAGTATCTTTTGCCTCACATTTATGATCTTTTTGACTAGTTATAGGGTGCCTCGGTATTCTCCAAGATTGATTTAAGGTCTGACTATCATCAGCTAAGAGTTCAGGAATCAAACATATGAAAGATAGCTTTCAGGACCCGTTATGGGCATTATGAGTTTGTGGTTATGTCTTTTGGGTTGACCAATGATCCATCTGCTTTTATGGAGTTGATAAACTGAGCGTTCAAGCCCTATTTGGATATCTTTGTAATCGTGTTTATTGATGATATCTTGGTTTATTTCAAGAACGAGGTCGATCATGTTCAACATTTGAGGACTATACTTCAGAGGTTGAGGGAAGAGAAGTTATTTACCAAGTTCTCAAAAAGTGAATTTTGGCTTGATTTTATTGCATTTGTTTGCCATGTTGTATCCAAAGAAGGTATTATGGTTGATCCAACCAAAGTGGCAGCCATACATGAGTGGGTTAGGCTTACTTCTTTGACTGAGATTTGGAGTTTCATTAGTTTTGCGGGGTATTATCGATGTTTTATTTAGGGATTCTCTTCTATAGCAGCCCCATAAACTAGATTAAATTAGAAGGATGTCGTATTTTAGTGGTTCGAGGATTGTAAGGCAAGCTTTCAAAAGCTCAAGGATTTGTTAACTTCAGCACTGATTCTTGCTTTACCTGAGGAGGGGTTACCATTCATGGTCTATTATGATGCCTCTGGTATGGGTTTGAGTGGTGTATTGATACAAAGAGGGAAGGTGATAACTTATGCTTCTAGACAGTTGAAGGTGCATGAAAAAAACTACCCTACCCATGACAGAGTTGGTTGCGGTTGTATTTGTGTTGAAGTTGTGGTGACATTATCTCTATGGGGTGCATTGTGAGATCTTCACTGATCACCAGATTCTCAAATATATCTTTTCTCAACTTAACTTAAATATGAGAAAGCGTAGGTGGTTAGAGTTGCTTAAGGATTATGATATCAATATCTTATATCAACCCAAGAAGGCCAATGTTGTGGTTGATGCTTTGAGCCGAAAGGCTACTAGTATGGGGAGTTTGGCATTCTTGAGATCTGAGGAGAGGCCCCTAGCCATAGAGGTTAAGTCTCTTGCTAGACAGATGGTTCAGTTAGATATTTCTCCTCCTTATAGTAGTTTGGCTTTTATTGAGAGATCTTCCTTGTTCGATCAGAAATATGCTCATCAGTTTAAGGACCCAAGGTTATGCTTCAATCTTGACAAAGTGTTGAGGGGTAATTCTAAGGCATCTATTATTGATTCTGTGGGTATTTTGAGGATAAATGGTAGAACTTGTGTACCCAAAGTGGGAGATTTGGTGAGACTGATACTTGATGAGGCCAATTGTGCTAGGTATTCCATCCACTCGGGTATGGATAAGATGTACCATGAACTAAAATAGCATTATTGGTGATTTAGGATGAGAAGGGACATAGCTAAATTTGTGGCAAAGTGTTTGAATTGCAAATAAGTCAAGTATGAACACCAAAAGCCTGGTGGCTCACTACAAAATATGCCCATTCCCGAGTGGAAGTGGGAAAGAGTGACTATGTACTTTGTTACTAGTTTGCCCATGGCTTTAGGTAAGTTTGATGCAGTTTGGGTAGTGATTGATCGTTTGACCAAGTCGACTCACTTCTTATCGATGAATACTAGCTACAGTGTGGAGCAATTGGCTAGGTTGTATATCCGGGAGATAGTCAGATTGCATGGTGTCCCATGGTATATAGTATCCGACATAGGATCTATGTTAACCTCTCATTTTTGGTGGGCTCTACAGTGTGGTTTGGGTAATAGAGTGGATTGGAGTTTAGCTTTCCATCCCCAGATAGATGGTCAGTCCAGGAACACTATTTAGGCGTTGGAGGACATGTTATGGGCTTGTGTGATTGAATTTGGTGCCTGATGGGACCAACACCTACCTTTGGCAGAGTTTGCATACAATAATAGTCACCATTCTAATATCCAGATGGCATTATTTGAGGCCTTGTATGGATGGAGGTGTACATCACCCATTGGATGGTTTGACTCAAGTTCTGATGATGTGTTGAGTGTGGACCTACTTAGAGATGCCATGGATCGGGTTCGTTTGATTCAGGTTAGACTTTTGACAACTCAGAGCCTCTAGAAGAGCTATGTTCATTGAAGGACTAGACCTCTGGAATTCTCTGTTGGTGATAATATTTGATTAAAGATTTTATCCATGAAAGGTGTGATGAGATTTGGGAAGAGGGGCAAGCTCAATCCCAGATTCATTAGCCCATTTGAGATTTTTAGGAGAGTTGGTGAGGTTGCCTATGGGTTGGCATTACTACCAAGATTATCATCTGTTTATCCTATTTTTCATGTTTCTATGCTTCGTCGGTTACATTCCAGGTGAGTCCCATGTGATCTCTTATGACTCTGTTAAGCTGGGTTCATATTTGGCCTTTAAGGAGGAGCATATAACTATTTTGGACAAATAGATCCTGAGATTGAAATTCAAAGATATACCTTCTGTGAATGTTCAGAGGTGACACCATTCTTTTGATGAGGCTAATTGGGAGTTGGAATCTGACATGCGGTCCAGATATCCCAACCTTTTTTAGGCTTCAGGTGCTCCTCTTTTCTTTATGTTCGAGGACGAACATTATTTTTAGTGGTGAATGATGTAATGACCTAGTTGGTCATATTTGGCCTTATTTGTGAAAATTACTATTTTACCCTTTCGTAAGTTGTTTTGGGCTCATTTTGAACTATTTGAATGATTGAAACTGAAATCTAGAGTTTTAAAATGGTAAATATAAGTTTTGGCACTTTTTGGAAGCTTAAGTTATTGAAAAAGTGAGTTTTTGTGCTGTTCTAATTTTCTGGTGTTAGATCAGGCATCCGTTGATTTCATTAGTTCCGGAATGTTAAAATTGAACTATAGAAAGTTGTAGAACTGAATTTGAAGTTAAAATGAGGTTTTTAGACCCAAAGTGGTGATTTTAGTTATTTTGGGACCAAAGTTTGAATTTGGTCAACATTCAGACTTTGGAAGCTCGGATCAAAATTCTAACAGTTGCAGTAGTTTTGGATGGTAAAACTAATATTAGAAATGGTCTTGGAATAATTTTTGGAATTGCCAAGGGCATTTTTGGTAATTTGAGTTTTAAATTAGCTTTATCGAGTCAGATTGGTAAATGTAGCGCAGAAGCTTTGAAATTGATTTCTAATAATTTCGTGGAGTTTGGATCACTATTTCTGGTTTCGATACATGTAGAGTTTTATGTTATTCTGAGCTTGGATGACTTTTGGGGGTCCATTTCGAGTAGAAAATTTAGATTTGATTGCTAGTTTTTGTTGTTTTCTGGTGCAGGCACATCTCTTCTCCATGTTCGCGGAGAAGCCTCTGCGTTCGTGGAGGTTTTGATGTTATTATGCTCTGCATTTGCGGACAAAGTCATGCGTTTGTGGAGTGTTGGCGAGTGTGAGTGGCCCCCTCCCTTTTGTTCTCCTCATTCGTGGGTTGGTCCCGCGATCGTGGAGGTATTTTGGCCCTTCTCCTCTGTGTTCGTGGGATCTCACCCGTGATCGCAGAGAGCTTTTTATACCTGAACAGTTTTATACCCAAGAAACACCATTTTTAACCACTTTCCACGAACTTCAAGTTTTTAGGCAATTTTGAGAAGAGGTTTTCGAAGATTTAACTTGGGTAAGTGTTCCCAACACTATTTTGGTCATTTTTCATGAGTTTTATCTTGAATTTCATGATTTTGAATGTCTAAAATTAGGAATTTTTAGACCATGATTTCTTAACTTTAAAGGTTGAATTCTCACTCGAATGAAACTCGGTTTTGGTAATATTTTCACCCATGAACTCCATTTTTTGTGTAGAACTAGATTTTAAAGTCAATTTTTAAATTTGAGAACTTCAAATTTTAGCCTTAAAATGGACCATTTTGCCCCTAAGCTTAAACAATGCCACTATGGGTATCAAAATGCTTCTCTTGATGTGTAGTATTTGATTTTGATAGTGATTGATCAATTTGAGGATCATTTGGAGGCTTGAGTTAATTGAAAGCTTGTTCGAGTGCGGTTTCAGCATTTAGGTAGGTTCGACTAACCTTGTTGGTATTGGATTCGAGTTATTGATCATGTTTATATGGTAATTGTGAGATCTAGACTGATTTATGAGTAATTATGTTGTTGAGATGAGATATTGATAGAATGTGATGTTGGTTAAGCTGAATTATTGGTAATTATTATACTATTGCTAATGTAAGATGGATACTTGTGGATTGAGATCCTGTGAAATGTTGTCGTGATAAATTGAGGATTGTAACAATGGTTTTGAAAACAAGTTGGTAATTTAATGGTCAATGGGACGCTTTGATGACTATACACATACCTTGTTGATGAGTAAGGTCTGGTATTCATGTTAATGTGACTTTTGGATCTAATTATGTTGTAGATGTATCTTGGGGACGAGTAAGGTCCGATACTTATGAGATACTTGTTAGCTGGATATATTGATGATGGATTTATATTGTAAGGACGAGTGAGGTTCGATATACATATATATTTGGTATGTCTAATGATTGATATGGTTATGACTTCTTGAGATATTATGATAGATAGTAGGGGTGGACATAAATACCAGAAAATCAAAAAACTGAACCAAACCAAACTAATTTGGTTCTTCATTTTTTATTCTTCAATTTTTTGTTTTGGTGTCGGTGTTATTTTTTCAAAAGTTTGGTTCTTCGATTTGATGTTCGGTGTAGGGGTCTCAAAACTTCGGTGCACCGAAGAACCAAATTTTTATTATTATTTTTTAAAAAGTATATATATATTAGAACAAAAAATAAAATTATATATATATATATATAAATCAATTAGCAATTAAATCATTCATGAAACAAGTCAAAGTAGTAACAAATTTATAATTTATATAGTTATCTTGAAATATTATTTTCCAAGAGAAATTCAATCATATTTTTGATGATTTATGTCATGTAAAGGATATTTTTGTGCTTGTTTTTCTCAAGCAATCGTTGGAGGCACAAGTTTTTGACAAAGATAAATATAGTTTTTTTAGCACAATTAGTGTTCCATGCAAGCATATCATCATTTAACATGATTTTAAGTTTTTAAGTATCTTATACTTCTGTCCTCATTTTATTTTTCATTAGTGTGCATTGAAAACCCATTTTAAAAACACCGAATAAAATCGAACCAAACATGAAAAAACCGAACCAAAGAACCGAATGCCCACCCCTAATAGATAGTGATACTTGATATTATATTTAATGCCTTGTGAGGCTTATAATGTATTACTCTCATTATGATGTTATTACGTTTATGTACAAATTTAAGTGATTAGCATTGCCTTGTAATTGTAACATGTTGCATCATACCACCCCTTGACCCGAGTAAGAGGCAAGGGTAATATGTTCCGCAGTTGTACCAACCCCTTGACCTGAGTAGGAGACAAGGGTGAGATTTATGCTATATACCTCTTGACCCGAGTAGGAGGTAATGGTGAGATTTACTCTATATAATCCCTTAACCGAGAGTAGGTGGCAAGGATGGAAAACTGTAACACCCTTAACCACGAGTAGGTGGCATGGTCACGAGACACCTGATGCGTGATTTGATGGCATTTCATATATTGTGTGGTTTTTTCCTATGGTGTTGTAATACTGGACATATGGGAGATCTTATAAGGCTTATTGTATATTCTTATTGTATACTAACCTTTTTTATGCAGATGTAGGATTCTTCGTTACAACATATTTGTTCGATTTCTCTTACCCAATCGGTTGAACCTACTAGGTACATTTCGGTGTACACCCCTACTTTGTTTTCTCCTTGCAGATTGAGCACAAGGTTTAGGACAGGGTAGCTGATCATTCCACCTGAGTATTGTTGATACCATCCAGATCTCAGCAGTGAGGCTCAAACTTCAAGTCATCGTAGATCTTTGGGTTCCTTTTTTATTTTTTTTCTCTCAGACTATGTATTAGTTATTATGAGATAGTCATATATTTAACTTTAAGACAGACTTGTATTTTTGTTGAGGAAGTTGTATTACTCTTCCGCACTATTATAGATGCTCTTGTACTCATGACTCCAAGTTTTGAGGATATTTGATGTTATGCTATGTTGGTTTTTGCTTTATTTTATTCTTCTTTAGTCATGACCCATTTTGGGTCATCACATGGGTTTGGAAGCCCCCACATCGACTATTATACAGTTATTGATGGCAAATAAAACTATTAATAAGCCTATTGGGAAACTCTATGATGTGTTAGTCTAAGTTGAGAATTTCATATTCCCTGTAGACTTTGTGATACTTGACTGTGAAGTTGACTTAGACATCCTAATCATCTTGGGAATACCCTTCCTAGCCACAAATCAAGATCTGGAGTTGGCTCAACTCAAGTTTAGGTTGAATGACAAAGAAGTTATACCTGACGTATGCTAGTCCATGGAGAGACTAGATAATTTGAAAGTTGTCTCTGTTATTGAGAGCGTACATGAGGTACACCCAAAGGTACCAATTAAGGAAAGACTGAGGTTCAAAACTCTTGAACCGGTGTTAATAAACTTTGAGGGTGATGATATTCTAGACTATGATGAGATAGTAAAGGCTCTGAGAGCACCTGGTTACTCTAGGAATCAAGTCAAGCTTGTGTTAGATGAGATAGTAAAGGCTCTGAGAGCACCTAGTTTCTCTAGGAATCAAGTCAAGCTTGTGTTAGACTTGAAAAATTGTGAGTCACCACATATTAGACTATCCATTGAGAAGCCACCAGTGGTGGAACTAAAGGCTCTTCCCGCCTATCTGCGGTATATGTTTTTAGGTACTAACAATACTTTGTCTGTTATTGTAATTGCAGATATTAATGATAAATAGGTGGAGACATTGATCGTGGTACTCAAGCGATTCAAAACGGCTATTGGGTGGATGATTGCAGACATCATTGGCATCCCACCTAGCATATGTACTCATAAAATTCAACTTGTCAAGGATTATAAGTCAAGCATTGAGCACCAACAACGTCTCAACCTACAAATTTAAGAGGTTATGTGCAAAGAAATAATTAAGTGGTTGAACGTAGGGGTGATCTATCTGATTATTGATAGTGAATGGTAAGTTCGGTCCAGTGAGTTCCAAAGAAGAGAGGTATCATTGTGGTTCCTACTGCTAGCAATGACTTGATCCCCATGAGACTAGTCACAGGTAAGAGGATTTTCATGGACTATTACAAACTCAATATATCAATATAGAAAGATCATTTCCCTATGCCATTCTTGGATCAGATACTAGATCGCTTAGCAGGTAGAGGTTGGTACTGTTTTCTTGATGGTTATTCGGGCTACAATCATATCTCCATTTCTCTAGAGGACTAAGAGAATACCACATTTACATGTCACTATGGCATCTTCACATTCAAGAGGATGCCATTCAGATTGTGTAATGCACCAGCCACATTCCAGAGATGCATGATGTCCATCTTCTCAGATATGGTGGAGGACACTATTGAAGTGTTTATGGATGACTTCACTGAGGTTAGAGACTCATTCGACAATTTCCTAAGGTATTTACATGATGCGCTTTGGAGATGTGAAGAATGCTATCTTGTTCTGAATTGGAAAAAGTGTCACTTCACGGTGAAGGAAGGCATTGTGTTGGGACATTGGATCTTCATCAAAGGTATAGAGGTTGATAGAGCCAAATTTGAGGTTATTGAGAAGCTTCCTCCACCTATATCTATCAAAGGTGTGAGAAGTTTCTTGGGGCACGCAGGCTTCTACAGACGGTTCATTAAGGACTTTTAAAAGATAGCAAATCCTTTGTGTAAGCTACTTGAGAACGATGATAAGTTTGTGTTTGATGATGCATATCTGAAAGCATTTAAAGGGTTGAAGTAGAGGTTGATATTGGCGCCTATCATAGTTGCTCTAGATTGGTCTCAGCCTTTCGAGATTATGTGTGATGCAAGTGGGGTTGCACTTGGTGTGGTGTTAGGACAGTGCACAGAGAATATTTTACATCCTATCTATTATGCTGGTAAAGCCTTGAATGCAGCATAGGAAAACTACACCGTCACTGAGCATGAATTAATTTTAGTGGTCTTTGCAATTGAGAAATTCAAATCATATCTTTTGGGAACCAAAGTCATAGTGCATACTGACTACTCAACATTGTGGTATTTGATGGAGAAGAAAGACACAAAACCAAGGTTGATTTGATGGGTACTTCTTCTTCAAGAGATTGATTTTGAGGTGATTGATAGAAAAAGGACAAAAACTCAGGTTGCAGACCACCTATCCAGACTTGAAGATGAGGCAATGGAAAAGTTCAATGTTGGGGTGGAGATTGATGATTCATTTCCTGACGAGAGAGTATTAGCAACATATCTTGATTTGATACCATAGTTCACGTACTATGCAAACTATGTAGTTAGTGATGTTGTGCCACTAGATTTGACTTCTCACCAGCACCGTAAGTTTATATCTGATGTGAAAAAGTTTTTCTTGGATAACCCATTTTTGTTTTGTGTTTGTGCTGATGGGATTATTCATCGATGTGTTCCTGAGGCGGAGATGGTGAGTATTTTAGAGGCTTGTCATTCTTCATTGGTCGGTGGGCATCATAGTAGAATCAGGATAGCACATAAGATCTTATAGTGCGGCTACAATTGGCCAACCATCCACCAAGATTCCCATGACTATGCTAAAGCTTGTGATAAGCTCCAGCGAGAAGGTGGTGTTTCCTAAAAGCATGAGCTTCTACTGAACCCCATTATGATAATCGAGTTATTTGATGTATGAGGTATCCACTTCATGGGGACATTTTTCAGTTCTTATGGGAACAAATACATCTTGGTTGTTGTGGACTATGTCTCAAAATGGGTGAAAACGATTGTACTTCCTAACAATAAAGGTTAAAGTGTCACGTAATTCTTTAAAAGGAACATCTTCTCTTGATTTGGCACCCCTCAGGCAATCATCAATGATAGAGGTTCCCACTTTTCTAATAGGTTGTTCAAGGCTCTTCTTGAGAACTATGGGGTGAAACATAGAGTGGAAACACCTTACCATCCCCAGAAAAGTGGGCAAGTTGAGGTATCTAATGGGGAGATTGAACACATTTTATCCAATACTATAAATGCTAACCGAATAGATTAGTTGTGAAAGCTTGATGATGCATTATGGGAATACTAGATAGCATTCAAAACTCTCATAGGGATATCTTCTTACAACCTTGTCTTTGGTAAAGCTTGTCATTTACATGTAGAGCTTGAGCACAAGGCGATGTGGGCACTCAAAAAGCTCAATCTAGATTGGAATAATGTGGTTAATGAGAGATTGACCCAACTCAATGAACTTGATGAATTTCGTTTGAGGGCATATAAGAGCTCAACCTTGCACAAGCAAAAGATGAAGCTGCACCATGATCACCGCATTAAGCATCGTCAATTCACACTAGGAGACTTGGTTTTGTTGTTCAATTCAAGGTTGAAGTTGTTTGCTAGAAAACTCAAGTCCATATGGCTGGGACCTTTTAAAGTCTCACACATTTTCAACTATGAGGTTGTGGAGTTAGAAAAGAAGGATGGCACAAAATTCAAGGTGAATAACCAAAAAATCAAACCATACTTTAGCAATGCTGAAGAATTATTGACAGTGGAAACATGGACACTTGGCGAAGCTTAAGTAACCAAGTAGTCCATGTCGTGCCATGACACTAAATCAGGTGCTACTTAGTAGGCAACCCAAACTAGTAAAAAGACCACTTGGCAGGTTGAGGGTGGCCAAATACAGCCAAACACCAGTGCTTAGGCACCTAGGTATGTCTCTTTTTTACCCCAATATTATATTTTATCTTATTTTGTTGCATTGAGGACAAAGCAAATAATTTTTGATGGGGTGTGGGTAGTTATAGGCCTCAGTAAAATCTGAGTAACCAAGGCCTATATCTATCCCAAATTTTGAGTCCGTGGGGGTTTTCTTGCCCATGTTCTTTCCCCAAGAACATTTATTTTTTGTTGAACCGACATGTTTAGGATATATAAGTACTATTAGTAGCATACTACACTAATATTTGTGGCATATGTTAGTTTTGTTGAAAAATGATACCCCTCTACTTTTCTATGATGCGTTATTAGGTAGTTCTGATAACAACCATCTAGAATAAATGATTGGTAGTGTTTGTTCTGAAAAGTTAAGGCTTAATTGTGATAAAAAGCATGATCAGAGAGTCTATGTTAACATTGTATTAAGGACCAAGTGTGTGTGAGTGTTATTTCATGATTCTGGTATTGTGATTCAATGTAGAGCTTTCCCTGTTACTCTGACCGAGACTATAGGTTAGTTGGTTAGGAAAGGATCTTAGGTCATTGTTCATATTAATCTACTTTGCCTAAATTGACCAACCAAATGCATTTTGTATCCCTTGTTACTAATATTTGATCCTTACATGTACCCTTTCTTTATAAATACCTGAGTAACCAAACCTTTTTGTCTGTGAAATCTTGAATTTGGCCCTGGTCCTTGCTTAAATATTGTGTACCTCGACTCAAGAAAAAATCCTAAGTTGAGGGTGGCTACCAAAAGTGAACATGATTCAAAGGTTGGATATTGTGCACATCAACTCACGCCAAAAGCCTAAGTTGAGGGTTGTTGTTGTAAAGGAATCACGCCAAACGGGAAAGGAAGCGTAGGAATATAATGAAAAAGGGTAAAACATTTGGGTGCTAGAAAAATCAATAAATGGCAAAGAATGAGCTGAAAGGAAAAAAATTGTGAAAATAAAAGGCAATGAGCTTTAAGTTAGAATAAGGCACCCAAAATTGTTCGTAAAGGAAAAAGGGGAAAATGAGTTGAAAATATCAGTGTTGGTAGGGCAAAAGTGAGAAATAATACAGTGTCAAGTAGGGTCGTTAGCCACTATGTTTCTAAAATACCATACCAAATCCCCCTGAGCCTACGTTACAAGCTAAGAAAATCTTATAGTGATCCTAGTCCAAGTAGTCAAAGGTCGTAGTCATGAGTATAGGGGCAAGCCTATGGTATTGCGCATAATATTCGAATATCCTTTGTGAGCGAGAGTGTTGTTATCAGTCTTGAGTATTGAATTCAAACATACCATTTTGAGTGAAATATGGGACTTCTTCTTGTGAGGGCACTTGAATTACATTATTGATTATAACCTAACTCTATGATTGTTAATTATAAGCACTACCTTATTTTTCATAGTTGCATTGTCATATTTTTTATCTACGTGAGTTTGTTTTATGAATGTCTAATATGCACTGATGAGTTTGACTGGGATTTTGTGATTGATTGAGAGATGATGTATGTCATTATATTGAGGTCTTTGTGTTGCTGTATTGCTTATGTATATTGAGTCTGTTGCTTGAGGACAAGCAATAATTTCAAGTGAAGGGTGTTTTTGTGATGCCAAAATAAAGAACTTTTGATGCTTTAAACTTAGGATTTTATGTGTTCTCAAAGTGATGTTAGTAGGTTTGATGTGTTTTTGTGTTGATTTTACAAGATTACAGGAATTGGGATGATTTTTTGCCAAGTTCAGTAGATTGTAGATTTTTGATGATGTACGAGACATTCTACAGGCCGTGGTTCATTCCACTATCTATATACGTATTCGTGGGTCAGATCCAGTGAAAGGTTGATTTTCATATGTTAGAGATGCGTGTTATCAGATGAGTCGTAACTCATTTGGCGGCTCATATGCTTGTTTGTATGCCGAAGATCAGAAAATATGCTAAGTGTTGAATCATTATCAGACGGAGGCTCCTATGGGTTGTAAGTCAGGTGACGGGTCATACAACATGTTCATACCTAGAGGATCAAAGATTTTAAGATTTATTGAAAAGTTAAAGGCCAAAACCCCTTACGGGTCATAAGTCAAAAGATGTTTCGTACATGTGAAGACAGCTTTTGTGAAGTGCAGTCTACGAACACGGCCTGTAACCTTGTTCGTTTGGTTTTCAAATTCTAGTTTTTCTATTTTATTTTGGATTTGGTTTTTACTTATTATAAATAGGTTTTTTGGTTTTTTTAAGAAGTGAGAGCAGTCAGAACATTGAGAACTCAATACTTGTGATTATTATTTTGTTCTTGGAGATTACTTTTGATATTATATTTGAGCTATAACATTGTGATTTCTTGTGAAGATTTCAGATTGTGTTCTTCAATTCATCATTGTAAATGTTTAAGTATGCCAATTTATAACATAATTCTTTCATCTACAATTAACATGAGTAGCTCAATCCACAACTAGGGTCTTGGGAACCATGAAGAACAAACAAAGTTAAACCCCAATAAATCAAACTCCTTGGAAAGTATGCATGTGTGTATTATTTATCCCTTCACTATGAATGCTTTTTAACTGTAGCCAACATTAGAACTCGCATAATTCTTACTTACTGGATCAAGGGGGTAATAAATGGGATAAGGTATAATTAACAAGATTCAATATGATTACTCTCGTCTAATCAACCTGAATAGATTAAGGGATGGTTGTATTGGGACAAAGGTAAGGGTTAGTAATGTAACACCTCGGGGATGGATCAAATCATATGGTGAAATTTTCCTTGCACCTGGATCAAAGGGTTAGGTGAACATAACTTACCAGTTTTGCATGTTACACACTAGAAAAGATTATGATTATCTGGTTACACCGAGTTAGGAATACATGGGGAACACACTAGCCTAGTTACTTCTCTCACTGATTTCACAACACTTGCACTTGATTATTTCATGTAATTTAGGTTTAATTCTTGTATTTTGCAAAAAAAAAAAACTCTCGGGAGATAAATGAATTAATTCATCCTAATTACTTTAATTACTCCAGGTCTAGATCTTATTCCTCGTGGGATTGAATCTAACCATTTAGGTTCTATATTTAACAACGATCGCTTATACCTTAATTTAGAGGTGTAGTTTGGGCGTGAATCAGAGGCACGTGGATGGCCAATTGCTTCTTATTTTTCCTGGAGCTCTCCCCCACAATGGAGATTAGCAAAGTGGCAACATAGCAAACTTAGAACTCCTGTATAATTACAGGCCCATAAAACCCGAGGGCTTGTAATGTGCTGCAAAAATACAACACTTTTAATGCTTAAAACTTGGGATTTTGTGCATTCTCAAAGTGATGTTAGTAGATTTGATATTTGGTTTTGTTTGTTTTTATAGGATTTCAGTGTTGGCATGGTTTTAAGCTTGAATTGCAGTTTCTATAGAGCTTTCACAATTTATGAGACCCTCTACGAGTCGTGGATCATTCCACGAGTCATAGAGGGGGTTTCGATTATTGTTCTAGTGAGGGGTTGCAAAGTGATCCCCACTCTACGAGACTAGATCATGAGTCATAGACCAACATACAAGTCATAGAGTGAGGTTGTGAACTAAAGAAGCAGAAAGGGAAGAGTTTCTGAAAGTGGCTCAGATAAAATCCTTTACGGGTCGTGGAAGACTTCATGACTTTTGAAGGAGGTTTCATGCAGAGTTCCAGTAGCATCCGTAACATTCCATGAGACCCCGACTCATGAGCCATGAATTGTCCTGCTAGCCGTAAAGTGTGCTCGTGACCAGTGCTGACACAACTTTCCTATTCCATTTCGACTTTGTATTATAAGTACTATAAATAGGGTTTTTAGGTTTTATCAGATATAGAACGATATAGTTGACTAGAGAACGTCTTAGAACATAGCTTTATCATTGTGAATAGTTTTTTGTGATTTAATTAATTAAAGTTTGCAATTTCATTGAGATTTCAGATTTTGTTCATCAATTCTTGTTGCATAAGTTATTTAATTATGTATTCTTCTTACATGATTTCTAATCAAACATCAAGTATGCGTGGCTAAATCCACAACTAGGATTGTGGGAACCATGACAAACTAGCTAAGATAAAATTGGATTACTTGTGATTTTTTAAATGGTTTTTAGGATTTATTAATAAACTTCTTCAATTTAACTTGATTTTAATGGAGTTCTACGTTAAAACTCGCCTAGTATCACATGCCCGATCCAGGAGGTGACGAATAGGAAAAATAGTAATTAATAGAGGTTGATTGACTATTTCTCAACTAATCAGGCTACTAGGAGTAGTAGTTTTGGTCTGGGATAGAAAGTAAGAGTTAGTAACGTCACATCACAAAGACCGATCTAGTAATGTGATGAAATTCACTTAGATGTCCGATCAAGGATTTAGGAGAACTTAACTTACTATCCTGCACCTACACACCAAGCAAAAGTTGCGAGTATCTGAAAACACTTAGTTAGGAAGTCATGGGGAACACGTTACCCTAGTTAGTTTCTCTATTAGTTACAAATAATCTGCTATTGTAGTTTAGAATTTACTTTTATTGCAAATCCCCCCTTTTATTTTAATTATTTTATTTTCTCAGTTTCTAGGAGATATTATAGTACATCAAGTCAAGTTACAGAAAGTGTGATAATCCGGAGTCTACCATATTCCTCGTGGGAATGATCCTAATCCATGTTAGGTTAAATACTTGAGTATGACCGCTTCAAAACCTCTTGAGTAGGGTTATGTGCTAAGCATAAGAGCGAAGTCGAGAGAATTTAATGGTCGTGTTGTCGGGGGATATGGCTAGACTTGATTAGCACATTGTAATTTGATTAATTGCTCTATATTTCCCTAATTTTACATTTTTAATTGTTTTTTTGTTGATATAGGGTTCAGGTGAACGGTGCATGTTAACAACTAGAAGTCGAGGCACTCTCTTGATTCCTTTTGATCCTGAGATTGAACAAACTAGAAGGCGAATGGCCCGAAAACCCGATAATGATGTTGAGAATGTAGCAAATACCGTATTGAATCCTAATAAGGACAACCCACCCATAGTCATTCCATAGCCTGAGGGACTCCGAGCCATAGCAAACGATTGGAATCAATATTTGTTCAACCCGATGGTTGTGGATGTCACTGGGAAATAGTATTACCTACACTTCTGGATGACACTAAGTTCGTCATATCGGGTGGGTTGTTGCAGATGCTTCAGAATTGTAGGTTGTTCGCAGGACTACCATCAAAGGATCCGCAAAATCACCTCCACAATGTTGTTTCTATCTATAAGAGTGCAATGGGGAACCAGAATCTGTCTATGGATGTTGTTGGGATCCATGTATTCCCATTATCTCTTACCAAAAATGCAACATCTTGGTTGGTTGACCACAAGATTGTAGATGAGTCTCTTGTTGAAATCTTCTAAAGAGCCCTTGATGAAAACAGGCAAGAAGTTGTTCACGCCATCATGCACGGATCGTTCATAGATCATACCTTCTAGGAGATTGCAGAGAGGCTAGAAATGGTGGTCAAAACAAATCATCCATGGAGCATAATGGACAAGGCCTCAACACGAAGCTCATTTGTTATTACTACTACTCCGGTGCAAGCACAGGTTAGTGAAGTGATGCAGGAACTTGAATGAATTAGTACCAATATGGAGTTATTGATGAAGCAGAATGTTGAGAAGGTGAATGCAGTTGCTCATCAGCCTATCCGGGCACCCATGTATGAGGAGCCCTATTTTGAAAATGAGGCTTATTTTGTGGCAATACATACGGGGGGTTTCTGGCCCAATATCCAAGGGTTCAATCAGGACTGCTAGCTCCAAGGGAAAGGATACCAAGGTTGAAACTTTGGTCGTGAGGCAACCTACAATAACAACAGGAGGAATGACTTCTATGATCGAAATAGAGGCCAAGAGAGAGATGTTGAGTAGGGTCACTGAGATGGTTATAGAAGAGACACTTATGTCCCATCCAACAATCGTGATGCTGATATATGTTTGTCTAGGGTCGAGGAGATATTCGAGAGATTGATGAAAAAAGCTGATGCACAGGATGAGACACTGAGGGGGATGAAGTCTGATATCTCCAATATCAACCAGAAGATCGAGTCTCACTCAGTCGCAATTAAGAAGCTCGAGTAGTAGTTTGGACAAATCTCAACCCAACTCAACTAGTGCCAAAAGGCACTCTGCCCAACAACACTGTCTAAAATCCCAAGAATGAAGGGAAGTGTATAGCTATCACAACTCGCAGTGGGAAGCAAACCACTGACCCTCCTATGCCTGCAACTGATAAAGAGATTCATGATGAGGGCGTTGTTAATGAGAAAGCTAAAGCTAGAAATGTAAGTGCTCGGACTGAGGAAAGCAGTGTTGCGCCAGCATAGTCAAAACCTATTCCTCGCCCTCCTCCTCCCTTCCCACAAAGATTAAAGAAAAAAGAGGAGGAAGGTAAGTTCAAGAACTTCCTTTCCATGTTGAATCAACTATCTATCAACATCTCGCTGATTGAGGCATTGGAGAAGATGCCCGGGTACACGAAGTTCATAAAGGATCTGGTGACGAAGAAGCGCACCATTAGTCAGGAGCTATCATACGACCTCCAACACTATAGTGCTATCTCTACCCGGTCCTTGGTACAAAGAAGAGAGGACCCCAGAGCGTTCACCATTCCCTGAACCATAGGGGATGTAGAATTCTCAAGGGCATTATGCGATCTTGGTGCTAGTATTAACTTAATGCCCCTGGTGGTTTTCAAGAAGCTCGGCCTGGCAGCCCCTACACCAACTAGCGTGCAATTTTTGATGGTTGACCGTACAGTAAAGAAACCAGTGAGGATCTTGTATGATGTCCTTGTTAAGGTGGACAAGTTTATATTCCCCACAGACTTCATGATCTTGGACTTTGAAGTCAACTTTGACATCCCAATCATCTTGAGAAGACCCTTCTTGTCCACTGGGCGAGCCCTGGTGGACATGGAATTTGGCCTTCTCAAGTTTAGATTAAATGATAAAGAAGTCACCTTCAATGTCTGCAGATCAATGAAAAGGCCTAACGATCTTAAGATGGAGGTTTGGGCTATTAATGAAGACTAAATAATCAGATATTCCACATCGTTCTATGACGTTAAATCAGGCGCTGTTTGGGAGGAAACCCAAGATATTTTTTGTAATAATTGTAGATTAGTTTTAGTTTTTAGCTTTAGACTTTAGATTAGACTAGTTTTTGTATTTTTCAACTGTAAATTTTGGACAATGGACTGGAATTATATAGGGTAACAGTGTATTTTGTAGATTCTACAGGTGCCAGACCAAGTCGGCCAAATATTGGCTAAAAAAGAGCAGAAACTAGAGTTCACGACCTTCTCTACAAGTTGTGCTGCATTTCACGACCTGTGGACCATCTAGTGAAGGTCTCCAGTGAGCAAGAATAGGATGCACTCCACTCCATAAACCAAGTCCATGATTCGTATGTAGAACTACGAGTCGTGGATTTGGTTTGTGGACCCTAGGTAAGTCCCTGAAATTTACCTAAATGTCAAGGTCATCTATGAGATGCGTCACGAGTTATGTTGTATGATACGACTCACATCATAACTCGTAGATAGTAGGTAGGGTTGAAAGGGTTTAGGATTCCACAAAACCCCAATTCATGGGCCATCGAACATTCCACGACCTATAATTAGGATTTTAAATAGCCAACATCCCTAGAGCAGTACCCAACCGGTACGGTTTAAATAGGGGTCAAACTTATTTTGTCCCCTTTTATTCACACAACTGACGACCAGAAAAACCCTAGAGACAATGTTCCTACCATTTTCCGACCTCCACTCCATCATCCCACATCACTTTTCTAGCCAAATTCTAGCGACCCACAACCCCTAGGGTTTCGAACCCTAATTTGCTTCCCCATCATTCTCCTCTCAATCGAGATTCAAATGGGTAAGCCTATGATATCTAAAACTTACCCTATTGAATTGTGATAGTTTAGCGAGTTTCGACTTGGGTTGGGGGATGGGTTATTGGAGCCAGAATCTATGATTTTGCCTTAAAATGTTAGCCATAAATCGTGAATGTTAAGATTAAGGTAAAAGTAGATGCCAAAAAGGGTGGGTATGTCAAATTGTGCAATATTGTGGCTACTCGGTCATGATTATTAAATTGAAAATGCATTTACATGGCCTAGTAGTAGTACACATGATGATGAGTGGTTGGAATAATTTAAATGCATTGTGAATTATTTTGGTGGGTATAGCATGTTTAGGGTTATTGACTTAGTCTAAATTCATAAGATGGGGCATAAATTCTTGTGTATATATGTGTTGAAACTGATAAAATTGGTCGGGGCAACTCATAGATGAGGTTTCAAAAACAATCTTAACACTGGCCATGTTTACGAGGGTCTTCTACGACTCGTGGATCAGTCCACGAGTCATGGTTTCCCCTCGTGGAAGGTTTTAGTGTTTATTATTCTTGATGACTTATCACACGAGACCCTCTATGACTCATAGATTGATCCACGAGTCATAGATAGGTCTCGTATTAGTTGCCAGTGTCTAACTTGAGTCAGGACTTACATCCAAGACTCCATCTTCTACTCATAGAGCATTCTATGAGTCATGACTGGGTCTCGTGAATGCAAGTCTAGTATGCCAAACAGTACCCATACACTACCTTACGAAACCCCTTACGAGCCCTAGAGCAGTGAACGACTCGTAAGGAGGATCTCGTAAACCTAAATTCTTTACAGTTCAATTCTAAAATTTTCTTATGTTCTTGATTGCAATTCATGGAACTAACCTGTTTCATGATTGTGTGTCTTGCAGGCACTATGGCCCCTAAATCTTAAAAAGAGGAGATTCAAGCTATGAAGGATCGCTTACGAGACGAGGCCACAGATTTAGAGCATGCCCCCGAGGCTAGTGGCTCTATAGAGGAGCTTGGCATCCAGTCAAACACCGATGTAGAACCACACCAGACTCGGGCATCTTCAAAGAATGCTTTATCATAGGCTATTGTAGTCCGCCCTCCCTAGTCTTATGAGGGAGGAGATCAGGATAGCAGTAGCATTCAGATAACCTCCCATGAGAGAGGGTCTGGATCTGGTTTTGAGGAGGGTTTAACCTCTCACCATCCTCAAGCCCTCGTGCACCTGAGTCATCACTAGACGTAGCAAACAGTAGCTGGTATATCGAGGGTATGCAAACTATCTTTATGAAGGATATACAGAGAAATGAGTTTGTCCATCCCGTTCGTTCTATACTAGAGGAGTCTCAGGTCATCACTAGAGGGCTCAATAGTATCTGAGGGATGGAGGACACGATCATACAACACGAACTACAATGGGTGGCACAGTTGGCTGGGAGGTACTCACCGGTATTGGTGAGAGAGTTCTACGCCTCCTACACCACTACGATACACAACACTTTTGCCAAGGGGAAGAAGCCCCTCAGCCAATCCAGTCTTGAGAAGGTCAAAGTGTGGGGACGGGTGGTTAACTTATCAAAGGAAACCATTCAGCGTATGCTATTTGGACCTAAGTTCGCGGCCCCTAATTCTACAGCTAAGTTCGACTACAGAGTGGGGCAGACACATGACTTGGGATTCATGAAGGACCTAGAGCGTTGGGCCCATTTGATGAGGTGGGTGGCTACCCACATTGTTGCTCCAGGACCAAGCCACACCTTCGGAGCCTATCGTCAAGGCTTCACTTAGCTTTCCCACCAAATTTTGGTGAGGGGTGGTACGCTTGAGGATCCGACCTACACTTGCAGACAACACGTTGATGCCAGAGAGAGCCGTGTTTGTGGCTAGCATCTTGGCTGGTTGTGTGATCAACTGGGCCGCATTGATCATCGAGCAAATACATGAGGTGGGCTTAAGGAGGTCCACGATGATACCCTTCTTATGCTTGGTACACCAATCATGTATAATGGCGGGGGTTTATATTTTATACCACGTGGATGTTATACTGACTGTGCAACGCATACTAGACGCCAGCCTGATCAAGGTTGATGAGAATCCAGTTGTTCTGTGTAGGATACCAAGGCTTCAGATTGTACTTCCAGACTTACCTGCCTCCGTTCCTACGATTGAGCCATGCAGTTTAGCTGCTGCATAAACCATAGAGGGGTCCCCACAAACTGAGATTGCTGAGGGAAGGGGCCCCACTATTGCTACTATTGTTGTTCTAGAGTATGTATTTGCTAAATAAGCACCTATCGACATCACATTTGTGTCGATAACATCATTCTAGGCACTACCACAGAGACTGACACACGTTGAGTCACAGTTGGCTCAACTATTACAGCAGTTGAGGCCTTGGATCATCCAGGTTGTTTTAGAGGCAGAGAGCCGCATGGAGGCGTTCACCACTACTGCTATTAGAGAGGGACTTGCATTAGTGGATGCTCGCATCGATGCTTTTAAGGAGCGGATCCAAATAAGCATCTGCACAACGACTCCTATTAATTTGTTGGCCATGCAGACAGAGGTTTAGTAGCTCCCGACCGACATTACTGCAGCATTGGTTACTCCGTTAGGCTTTCCTTCTACCACACTAGCTGCAACACCTATTATAGACTTGTTCTCTCCATAGGAGCCCAAATAGACTTTTCTCGGGAAGTGGCCCTGCACAGATGATATAGATGCAGAGCGCCTTTGTGTTGAGCGAACAAAGAAGGAGGACTTGAGGATCGTCCTGTCCAGATTCCAAGAGGAGGAGGACAGACAGGAGCTTGCACGCCAGCTGCTTAGAGGCGCGCGTTCGTCCCATGTTACTCCTACTATTGAGGAGCCCACCAGGACTGTGGAGGGTAGACAGAGTAAGCCAGAGAGAGGCGCTTAGGCGCCCAAGTATGTTTATGTTGACCCCAATTCCTTACATTTTATTCCCATGCATTGAGGACAATGCACATTCTTTTTTATGGTGTGTGGGTGGTTATACGGCCTCAGTGAAGTCTGAGTAACCCTGGCCTATAACTACCCCGATTGGTGATATCCAAAGGGTTTTTTTGCCTGTGTTCTTTTCCTGCGGATTTTATTTTATGTTGAACCGGAATATTTAGGATGTTTTAGGTAGCATATGTAGTACATAGTATTGATATCTATGGAATAGTAATTTTTTGTGTAAAAATGATACCTACCAAATTTTTGTTGTGTTAGTTTTATAGTGACCATGCATGTTTAGGCTATCCTAATAGTATTTGTTCTGACAAGTGTGTGACTGTGATAAAAAGCATGATCTGATTAGTTGTGTAAACATGAAAAGCAGTGCTATGAGTGAGTGAGTGTAATTGCATGATTCTCTACTATACGTAACTCAGAACTTGCCCTGTTACTCATGATTTAGACTTTAGGTTAATTGGTTAGGAAAGGATCTTAGGACATTGTTCTAATTTAGCCCACTTAGCTTAAATAACCAACCAAAGATGTTGATTATCCCTTGGTCCCGATTTTGACTCTAACATTGACCCTAGTCTTTGTAAACACCTAATAGCCTGTACCTTAATAAATGATAAATCCCAAATTCGGCCCTGGTCTTTCGTTGAACATTATGAACCTCAACTCTGTCTAAAAGCCTAAGTTGAGGGTGGCTACCCAATAAGTGTCCCTGGTTCAAAGGTTAGATATAGTGCACCTCAGTTTAGGCCAAAAGCCTAAGTTGAGGGTGGTTGGTGTAAGGAGAAGTCATAAAAAAAAGGGAAAATGCTTAGTGATACAGAGAAGGGAAGAAAAAGAATGAAAAGGGTGCAAGAGAAAAAATGATTAATTTTCTAAAGTTCAAAATGATGTACATGAATAAGGGCAAAGTGTTAAAAAAAATAAGATAAACGCACCCTTAGGCAATTGAAAAATAGGAGAAGGGGAGAAAAAGAAAAGTGATAGGTTGGTAGGGTGAAAGTGGTAAATAATGCAGTATCAAGGAGCGTCATAAGTCACTATGTATCCAGATAATCATTTGAAAGTCCCCTGAGCCTACATTACAAGATTAAAATTCCTAATGTGATCCTAGTCCGACTAGTTGATAGGTCATAAGTCTAGTGTATAGGGGCAAACAGATGGTATTAGGTCTAGTAGTTGAATATCTATTGTGAGAATGAGTGTTTTGATAAAGTCCTAATGAACTTAAACTAAAAATATCACCCAGAGTATTGAAGGGACTTCTTTCTGTGAGGGCACTTACATTGCATTGTGATAAGTAACAAATTCAGTGATATATCGCTTATTTTTGGTTGCATGGTTTGTCATAGTTGCATTACTGGAATTTAATAGTCTGCATTGGTTTACTAGAAAGCTAACTGATTTATGTTTTGAGGAGAATTGGGTATCTATTGAGGCTTTGATGTATTCTGTTCCATAGGATTTATTTCTATGTCTCTGTGCTGCTTAAGTAGATTGAGTCCGTCGC
Organism: Solanum aculeatissimum; assembly: GCA_038996855.1. Taxonomy (NCBI): domain Eukaryota; kingdom Viridiplantae; phylum Streptophyta; class Magnoliopsida; order Solanales; family Solanaceae; genus Solanum; species Solanum aculeatissimum. The sequence goes on along the minus strand of JBCEWC010000780.1, from coordinate 18,166 downwards.
TTGAGGACAAGCAATAATTTTAAGTTAAGGGTGTTGATGTCAGCCAAAATACAACACTTTTAATGCTTAAAACTTGGAATTTTATGTGTTCTCAAAGCGATGTTAGTAGATTTGATATTTGTTTTTGTTTGTTTTTGCAGGATTTCAGTGTTGGCATGGTTTTGAGCTTGAAGTGCAGTTTCTGTAGAGGTTTGGCATGTTATGAGACCCTCTATGGGTCATGGGTAACCATGAGTTGTAGAGGGGGTTTCGTTTGTTGTTCCAATCAGGAGTTACAAAGTGAGTCCCACTCTACGAGACCAGAGCACGATTCATAGACCAACATACAAGTTGTAGAGTGAGGTCGTGAACTGAAGAAGCAAAAAATGAAGAGGTTTTTATAGTGGCTCAGATGAAACCCTTCATCAGCATTCCACGAGACCCCGACTCACGAGCCGTGAACTGTCCGCCGAGCCATAAAGTGTGCTCATCACGAATGTTGACACAGTTTTTCTATTCTGTTTTGGCTTTGTATTTTAAGTAATATAAATAGGTTTTTTAGGTTTTATCAGATATAGAATGATATAGCTGGCTAGAGAACGTCTTAGAAAGTTGCTTTGTCCTTGTGAACAGTATTTTGTGATTCATTTAGTTAAAGTTTGCAATTTCATTGAGATTTCAGATTTCGTTCATCAATTCTTGTTGCGTAAGTTATTTAATTATTTATTCTTCTTACATGATTTCTGATCAAACATCAAGTATGCGTGACTAAATCCAAAACTAGAGTTGTGGTAACCATCACAAACTAGCTAAGATAAAATCAGATTACTTGCAATTTCTTGAATGGTGTTTAGGATGTGATAATTAACTTCTTCACTTTAACTAGATTTTAACAGAGGCCTACGTTAGAGCTCGCCTAGTATCACCTGCCCAATCCAGGAGGTGACGAATAGGAAAAGAAGTAATTAATAAAGATTGATTGACTATTTCTCAACCAATCAAGTTACTAGGCGTAGCAGTTTTGGTTTGGGATAAAAAGTAAGGGTTAGTAATGTCACATCATAGAGACTGATCCAGTAATGTGATGAAACTCACCTAGATGCCCGATCAAGGATTTAGGAGAACTTAACTTACTGTCCTGCACCTACACACCAAACAAGAGTTGCGAGTATCTAAAAACACTTAGTTAGGAAGTCATGGGGAACACCTCACCCTAGTTAGTTTCTCTACTAGTTACAAACAATCTGCTATTGTAGTTTAGAATTTACTTTCATTGAAAACCCCCTCTTTTATTTTAGTCATTTTTATTTTCTCTATTTCTAGGAGATATTAGAGTACATCAAGTCAGGTTATAGAAAGTGTGTTAATCTGGGGTCTACCATATTCTTCGTGGGAACGATCCTAACCCATGTTAGGTTAAATACTTGAGTACGACCGCTTTAAAATCTCCTGAGTAGGGGTGTGTGCTAAGTGTAAGCGCGGAGTCAAGAGCAGCTTATGCCATCCATCCAAATTGGTGGAACTCGAACAATGCCTTAATCTCTGGTACCCCCTCTAACTAATCTATCATAATTTGAATTTCAGGAATATTGACCTTAGTTGGTGAATCATAAAGGCATGACCCTGGCTCCTCCCTAGTTTAAGTTGACTGTTGGCGGGGTCCCATTGCACCTGCAAGCCACAAAAATAAAGAACATTGGTTAAAAACATGAACTTGCAAAATGATGCACTAATGGGTACTTAGATGTCCCCTCTACTAATAAAGTGACAATAACCCTTAAAAGTGACATCACCCGATCTATCATAGGGAAATTATACTAAGTTTGAGTATTTGAACTCCATCACAGTCAAACCAGGTGAAACAATAAAAATTATTAACGAGAGGCACCTAGATAGGATTGCACGATGAATCGTGAAAGGTTACACGGACCATAGAAAGGCTCGTAGAGGCAGGCTTGGTCATGTTGCATAAAGGGACACCTGGATGGGACCCCTCCATGAACCATAAAAGGTTACACAAGCCATATAAGATCCCATGGGGGATGACTTGTCCATAATACACAAAAGGGTCCCTTCACGGTCCGTGAAGGGTGCCATGAAAGGTCCCTTTATGGTATAGTGGCCAAGGGATCAATTATGGAACCTTTCATAGACCGTGGTAGGTTACACAGATCGTGAAAGGCTCTGTGGTAAGACCCCTCGATGGGAATCCACAATCCAACCCAAACATTGACATTTTTATACACTATAGGATACTTAGTTGCGAACTAACAAAAACAATCACCCCCAAAATGCATTTTCACATGGATTAATCACAAATAAGCACTAAAATCACCAAACCTATTAAAATAGCACCAAAGTATCTACAATGGTGATTTACAACTTACAATAACATACCAACACAAATCTTCATGCAATTTCACACTTTACATTACCAAACAAACAATTTCAAGCAAGATTATACTCATGAACACTAAACCTAAACAAAAAAAGGAAAAAAATGAAGACTTACTTGATTATGGACAATGTGGGTGTGAGAAACATTTAAAGAACTTAGACCCAAGATGAGATTGGTGTTACAAATTGTGAAATTGACAACACAATTGTGGTTAGGGAGAAAGAATGTAGGGAAATTTAAGAGTGAAAGAGTAAGAGAGTGAAAAAATTGGGAAAAATGGAAAGAGGGTTCGATTTAGGTTAAAAATAGGTAAATTTTGACCTGGGTCAAATTGGGTTGAACCAATTCCTCATTCATGGATGGCTTCACGGTCTGTGTAGCATTCCGTGGTCTATTGAACCGTCCTCGATCCCAACATAAGCAAAAAGGCAACTTACCTGTTCCATGGGACCAGTCACTATCTCTGTAAGATTCCATGGTCCGTGAAGTGGTCCGTGGACCATGCCTTTATGCCTCCTATTTCCACTTCACTCACAGCACTTCCACGGACCACTGAGTAGTCTGTAAAAGTCTTCATAGGCCATGTAAGTCCTCGTGCAGCTTTCCTGTACACTTATTTTTAAATGAGCCTATTCCACACCTGTCCAATCCTGTAACAAAAAACTAATAATACGTGATAGACCAATTACAATAAAAATTAAAATAAATATAAACCAAATGGAAATATATAGAACAATTCGTGGGTTGCCTCCCATGAAGCGCCTAATTTAACATCATGGAACGATTCAGTCACCTTGACGAATCAGACTTCGTCAAGCAAATCCTCCACAACTATTTTGAGTTTATTTGCTAATCTTATGTACAACTTTACCCCTCTAGTCGTTCACCTTGAGTTTGATCCCATCGGATTCTTCCATCTCAATAGCACCAGGAGGAAATACTTGGATCACACTGAATGACCCTAACCACTTGGATATTAGTTTACCAGGAAAGAGCCTTAATCTAGAGTTATATAACAAAACCCTGTCACTAATAGTAAAAATCCTTTATGCGATGTGCTTGTTCATGATGGAACTTCATCCTATCCTTGTAATGTGTTGCACTCTCATAAGCACGAAGTAAAAACTCATCCAACTCATTGAGTTGGTTAAGTCTCAGGTCGGCGACATAACTCCAACTCAAATTCAACTTCTTCAGAGTCCATAGTGTCATGTGTTCTATCTCCACGGGCAGATGGCAGGCTTTGCCAAACACCAAATGGTATGGATACATACCAATTAGAATATTGTAAGCTATTAGATAGGCCCACAGTGCATTGTCCAGTGTTTTTAGCCCAATCTATTCTGGTAGCCTTAACCATTTTGGCTAATATTTCCCTAATCTCTCTATTGAAGACCTCAGCCTTCCCACTAGTTTAAGGGTTACAAGGCATTGCCACCTTATGTTTCCCTATCCCATACTTGGCCAATAACAATAAAAAAATCTTATTGTAGAAGTGGGAACCCCCATCACTGATGATAGTTCTAGGTGTCCTAAATTTGGAGAAGATGTTCCATCTTAGGAAACTAGCCACACTTTTACTCTCGTTGTCAGGAGTGGAATGGCTTCAACCTACTTATAGATGTAATCAACTTCCACCAGAATGTATTTCATGTCATTAGAACACATAAATGGTCCTATAAAATCTACTCCCCAGACATCGAACAACTCTACCTCTAAAATTAAGGTCATAGGCAATTCTTGGCGCCTAGAAATGTTGCCCTATCTTTGGCAATAATCATAACTTTGAGCCAAGTCATAAGAATCTCTATAGATGGTGGGCCAATAGTACCTACATTGCAGTATCTTCTTTATTATTCCTGCGCTAATATGGTGTCCGCCTACTGGAGAAGAGTGGAAAGCCTTCATAATACTAATTATTTCTACCTTAAGTATGTATTGTTGGATAACATTGTCTATACATAAGCAGAATAAGTAGGGTTCGTGTAAAAAGTACCTGCCAAAATCATGAAGAAACTTCTTTCTCTGATGGAAAGTGAGGCCCTCGGGCATAATATCACTAACCAAATAATTTTCAAAATCAGCAAACCAATGAATAACATCAAAAAAAGCAGCTAATACCTATTCATCTAGAAATAAATCGTCAATGTCTAACATATATTACCTTTGGATTCCTCATCCAGTCTAGACAAGTGATCAACTACCTAGTTTTTGCTTCCTTTCCTATCGTGGACCTCGAAGTCAAACTGTTGCAATAGAAGAACCTATATGATTAGTCTTGTCCTAGAATCTTTCTTTGCCATAAGGTATCTTATGGCTGCATGGTCAGTGTGCACTATCACCTTGTACCTAGAAAATAGGCCCAAAATTTGTCAAAGGCATAAATAATACCCAATAATTCCTGCTCAGTCATTGTATAATTCCTTTGGGCCTCATTTAGGGTCTTGCTGGCATAGTATATGGGGTGAAAAATCTAGTTGTGCTTTCGGTCTAGAACAACACCCACAACAATCCCACTGGCATCACAGATGACTTAAAATTGGGCAAACCAGTTTGGTGCCACTATCATTGGTGCAGAGATCATCTTGGCCTTTAGAGTGGTATAGGTTTGTAAGCATGCATCATCAAAGTGAAACATGGCATTTTTCTCCAACAATTTGCACAATGGGTGTGTAATTTTGGATAAGCCTTTTACAAATCGACGATAAAAGTCTGTATTCCTTAAGAAGCTTCGGACTCCCTTCACAAAAATAGGAGATGGAAACCTCTCAATAAATTTAATCTATGCCTTGTCTACCTCTATTTCTCTATCGGAGATATTATGTCCTAGTACTATCACCTCCTTGCCCATGAAATGACACTTCTCCTAGTTTAGGACCAAGTTTGCTTCTTCACAATATTATAGGGCCATACTAAGATTGAGCAAACAATCATCAAAAGTATCACCCACTATAGAAAAGTCATCCATAAATACCTCAAGGGTGTCTTCGACCATTTCAGAGAAGATTGACATCATGCAATGCTGAAACGTGGTTAGAGAATTTCAAAACCCAAACGACATTCGCCTGAAAGCAAAGGTCCCATAAGGGCAGGTGAATGTGGTCTTCTCTTGGTCTTCAAGTGCTATAGATATTTTATTGCAGCCCAAATACCTATCTAGAAAATAGTACCACCCTCGACCTACCAATCTGTCTAGCATTTGGTCTATGAAGGGCATGAGAAAGTGATCTTTCAAGTCTATTTGTTCATCTTCCTGTAATCCATACTGATCTGTCATCCAATGACCGGTCACAATGGAACAAATTCATTCTTGTCATTTACTACTATAGTCATGCCACCTTTCTTAGGGGCATATTGCACTGGGCTCACCCAGCTGTTGTCTGAATTTGAGTATATGACCCTTGCATCTAGCCACTTTATTATCTCTTTCTTGACCACCTCTTGCATAGGTAGATAAAGCCTTCTCTGATGCTTAATGCTTGGGATACAGTTTTCCTCCAACTTAATTTTATGTGTGCACACCCCTGGATGAATCCCAGTAATATCTGCTATAGTCTAACCAATGGCTCTTTTGAATCACGGAAGGACCTCTAATAAGGTTGTAATCGGCTCTACCTAAAGATCTGCAGCAACAATGATAGGAAAAGTATTGTTAGAACCCAGGAATGCATACCTCAATTACAATGGCAATTCCTTAAGTTCCATTATAGGGGGCTCCTCAATGGATAGCTTGGCAGGTGGATTTGGTCTATTTTTCAAGTCCAGGTCTAACTTCTTAGGGGTAAATGTTTTGGACCCCATACCCTGCAATACATGAATAGTCCATCATACCCATCAATTCTATTTTTGCAAAATGTATGATCATAGCTGCCAATGGCTCTATACCCAGCCTCTCCTCTCTGGGGACCACAGTAGTGCATGCATCCTCAACATCAATAATTGACATCACTACGACCTCCTTGGGTCCCCACGTTCCACATCAACCAATGATCTTATAGTGGTAAAACAATGGTCTCCCAAGGATTATGGGGACTTTAAAATCCACCAAGCAGTCCAGAATGACAAAGTCTACTATGAAAATAAATTTTCCCACTCGAACTAGCACATCATACAAGATCTCCATAGGCCTTTTTACTAACTTGTCTACCGTTAATAATCATATAGATGTGGGTATAGGGGCTCCTAAGTCCAGATGTTTGTAGACTGCTAGCGACATCAAATTAATGCTAGCTCTTAGATCACATAAGGCCTGTGCAAAATCATAGGCACCAATGGTGCATGGAATTATGAAGGCTCTCAAATCTTCCTTTTTTTCTACCAAGGACCTTGTAGAAATAGAGCTACAGGGATGAAGGTTATCCACGGGTTCAACTGTGACTGTCCATTTCTTGGTGACTAAGTCCTTCATGGACATGAAATAGCCTGGCATCTATTCAAGTATCCCTATCAGAGGGATGTTTACAGACAATTCCTTAAGCATAGACAAAAACTTTTAAAACTTTTCATCCTCAACCTGTTTCTTTATCCTCTGTGGGAATGGAGATGGTGGCCTGGGGATAACTGGCAAAGGCTTAATAGTCTTTGGTTTTGAGTCTCTAGAATCTCTTGTGACACGTACCTCTTTTGGTGCCACTTCTGATCCTTTAGCCTCATCACCATTTTCAGCATCAGTGAGTTTAGAGCTTTGCCAACACCCTTATCAACATCTATATCACCTACAAGAACAAGGTCAAAAATTACATTACTGCTTCTGATGGTCACTACCATGCAGTGCCTATCCATCCTGGGGTTCTGAACCGTGTCACTAGGAAGTGTCCCAGCCTTTCTCTGGTTTAGTGCAGTTGAAAACTGCCCCATCTGTTGGTCTAACTATTTGATTAAGATGGAGTACAGTCCACTAGTTGGCTTATATTGGTCATATCTCCTCGTAAGTCTCGCACCCTTGCCTCTGTGGATTCAATCTTTTAGAGGACCTTAGCCATCATGTCCTCCAATTTCGAGCTACCACCACTATTACCTATGGGCTCTCTATTCATGGGTGGCATATACACTCCAGTCTGGTCACTTCTGTAGTTATCCCTATTTAGCCAATTCCTCTAGTTGCGACTTTCGAGCCAATCATAGTAATTATCATAGCTATAGTTTCGACCTTAGTTCTTGAAGTTTTTATGTCCAGAAACCCCCTTGGCTGCTTAGAAACTTAGCCTTCTCATAAAATTTAAAATCTAGCTCATCATACCTGGATGAGGTGCCCATGGCTTTAACTATTTCCATCCCTCCACCTAATTGCCGTTTGGTCAGCAAATCCATCTATGTGCTCATGTGAGCCATATCCTGGTCGTGCTCTTCTTTCTTTTTTTTTTGCTCGGCAGTCATCTAAAACATTAATCTAGAATAGTCCCCTTCTCTAGTGTAACATGCCATGTTTTTCATAGCTACATCTCTAGTGTAACATGCCATCTCTAGTGTCATTGCCTGCTGCTTCACTAAATAATTCTTTCAAAGTTAACATTTGAAGAATGGTTCTCATGATGGTAAACTTGACACTTGATGGCAATGGGGGAAGGATTATCGCCCCTGTAGCCTAAACACCATCATCAACATCATGCACGATTGGCGGTTGTTTACGACCAGGTAGCCTAAGTGTCAGTTGATGCTGAAGAGGCAGTGTTGGTGGCACCACATCCTCATTGAGATCGTTTAGACCCAGACCATCATTTCCCTTATTGTTATCATCCACAACCAACTCTCTCTGCCTCTAAGCTTCATTCTCTTGGGCATTCATTTTATAGATTGACTTAATGAATTAAGGATCGTAGGGAATAAGTGATTCACCCTTGCTTCGGGTAATTTCATGACTTATCAGCCTCCTTGGTTGGGTGATGTCTCCACTGGACCTTTACTGATGTAATATATTTGGACCTCATCTTTCTAACCTACTTATCTAAGATGTCCATAGGATCTTCCTCAAATGCTAAAGACTCATCGAGCTAAACCGAATCCTACTAAAGCACGTAAGACTCATCGGGAACATACCACCATAGCATAGAGACATGTAAAATAGAGTGAACACTAGAAAGAGTAGGGGGGAAGGCTAACAAATAAGCTCACTCTCTGATCTGCCTTAAAATCTCAAAAGGTCCAATGAAATAAGTGCTAAGCTTACCCCCTCCTCTCAAATCTCATCGCACCCTTCATGAGTGACACCCATAAAAACACTCAATCACCAACCATTGATTGAAGTGTGGGTTGTGTTAAATTATAAATTTCAAAGTGGATTGAGCCTCTAATTGATGATTTCCATTTATTTCATGATGATTCAAAAATGCATGTCCCCTTACTTCTGCAACTCAAGTATGGGTATTAAGAAATTTTCTTTAAATTAATAATTTCACTGTGCTTTGGATATGAACTTCTTGTATTGATGATTTAAATGATGATATCCAATACCCATGCTACTCTTGATCATCCATGCATTGCATTCATGACCATGAAAGGCTTGATTTGATGAAACTCTTGATAAAGGTTTGACCCTCTTAATATGATATGACTTAATTTTGATAAAGATATGGGAATTGACTAAATGTGATCACGTAAAGTCTATGTTATGGCTCTTTAAGCAATTATGGGTGTTTATACCATCTTGATATGATATGGTATGATATGATATGATATGTAGAATGAGCTACTCCTATTGTATTGGTTTTGGAAACTCTTGTTTGGCTTTTGAGCCTAATTATGGAAAGACTTGAATTATGATTTGGCTTTTTATCCCAAATTGCATTGTATGGATTTGAAGTATTGAATATCTGTTTGAAGGCTTGTATATGTATTCCCGTGGGATGAGGCTTAGCACCGAGGGATTGGAGTTGGGGTGCACTATCTCCAAGGGTCCATACTCCTTTCCGTCAAAACATGTGCCACCATGGGTTATCTTCCTTGATGGGATTGACTTGTTATGTATCCCCTTTCTTAATGGTTGACTAGGGATCTACCTGGCAAGTAGTCCAATTCTAAGTAGTAGATCGCTTGGTCTCTCATATTGTTGGTTGAGGTCACATCTCCGCTATGATATGTAGGTTTGCATTCATGCATCATGAAATGACATGGCATATTGTTATGATATTTATTCCCTTGGCTATGTACATTTCTTCTGTACCAATGTGTGCCCTTGCCATCTAAGCTTGTTGTAAGATCATGTTCACGTGCATGGCATACCCGCATACGTAGTGCATTATATGTGCTAACCCATACTCTTTGTCTACATGATCTAACCAAGTAGGGACCGAAGGTGACTTCCATCCACCGTTGGACATCTAGTTGGAGAACTTGAAGTTGTTTCTTGTGGTGAGCCCTATACTCCCAGGGCAACACTCACTTTCATCTACCTTATGTCTTTATTCTATGTTTCATTATCTTATGACTTGAGGGTAAGCCCGAAATATGTCGAGGCCTCGTCTCATCTTATGTAGAGGCATTGTTGGACATCTCGAACTCTAATGTACGTTATGTTATGTGTTGGTTGCAATGATATGGCTACTTATGTTCGATAATGGCTTCTTATGTTATGCTCTAATATCCGCTTATGTCATTGTGATTGTTGGATTGGGAATGTGCTTATGTGAAAAGCCCCTAACCCTTCTTGCCCCCATAGCTTGAGTCATACTTACCCGCCCCTTAGAACGTAACTTCTATGTGCTATGTGATTCATTCTTATCTCATTCCCGGCAACATCCCCGTAGCTTGAGTCCAAAGCCTCGGAATCTCTTAGACTTATGTGTTGTTTATTATGTGATGCGCTTCCAAACCAAGGATGTGTGTGATGATGCTAAGATGGCTTGATCGAGGACTCTCAAGTTCTATTTCACCATGTCACATTTAGGCCATACTCTCGGGTCGTGACAATATATAATACAAGGTTTTGACTGTCCACAATACAAAAATATAATCACTAAAAAAAAAGAAGGTAGCAAGTTTTTGGATGTCGAGAGCTCACCACTATCTGAATCTAGTCCTGCTACGGATGATCAAGAGCACATTGAGAGAGTGTGCACTACGAGAGGCTCAAACTGGTAGCCTCATCAAAAGAGGTGCGGAAGCACAGTATGAGTACTTAAAACATGGGGTACCCGTAGGCATCATAGGTTGATCGAGCTCAGAAAGATGAAATATAACAAAAGCAGTGTGATGACATAATCAAATAAGAGTAAACTCAAGAAACAAATATAAGATAAATATCAGAGAAACCATCAATAATCCACAAGAATATAACCAAGCATTAGGGGATACAATAAGACCAATACAATCACAAAGCACAAATATATCTATGTAGCATGAGTGATAAAATAATATACTCAAGAAATAGTCACCGCCCACTGGAATCACCTCAAGCTCATCATCAATAAAATAAGAACCCAAAAAAGTATCTATGAACCATCTGAAATATTTCTACTGGCCACCCAAAAATATTCCTCGAGCTTATCAAATATGAGTAGATTACTAGATATATAATTCATGCAAAAGCCATCCTTTTACTAAAATTTCAAATTACTTAATAGTTCCATGAATTCTCAAAGTTCAATTTTTTTTGTCAAACATCTCATTTATCACCATTTTAAATCAAGTTTCACCCAAATTATAGATCTGAGATGAAACTTTTAAACAACATTATAATTTCACAAGAATAGGAGATTTCACCGATTTAGCAATAATGATCAAAAAGTATACAATTATGGCATAAATGATGCGACACATACTCGGTCTAAGTTTATACCAGCTAAGAGCTATCTCTAATGATTCTATATAGTTCACACATCAAGATTTCACCTAAGCTAAGGCTTCATTGGCCTAAAAGTTCATCAATTATCGAACAAGGCTACTAGATTCTTGGGAGGGTACAATTTACTAAAATATCATCCTAATCATACAATGCTACTCAAGTTATATCAAATCTGACTAACTCTAGTCTAGAAAGGAAATCGTAATCTACCTCAAAGCCGAAGTTGCACCCATACGGCAAAATTGGAGTTTTGTTCTTCTGAATAGCCTCTAAATGATGTCACTCTATCAAATTATCAAAGAACTCATCAAAACAAATCTAGCAATACCAATATTGCAATAATTAACTTCGAATTAGAATTGGATCAAAATTTGATATTTGGATGCGCACATAAAATTAAAAAATTAACTCCACCATAAGGTCCCAAATAGCTCAAGGAACTTGTGTCCCTAAAATGAGTACAAATAAAGCACCAGAAAAGCCTAAATCAATCCACCCAAAATTCAAGACATAGAACATTGAAAATGAGAGAGAAGGGACAAAATTGAGTAATACTTACAAGTATTCTAGGAGAACAAACGTCCCCACGAGAATTACTAATTTACTGAAATAAAATCACCAAAAATGGCTAAGAAATGTTATAAAAAACCCAAGGGATAAACTTGAGAAATACTTACAAGTATTCTAGGAGAACAAACATCACTAAAATATCCCCACGAGAATTACTAATTTACCAGAATAAAATTACCAAAAATGGCCAAGAAATATTCTCAAAAACCCAAGAAAACTAAGTTCTGAAATAGGACATAAGAGTTGGAAATAGGCTATTTTTAGTCATTGTCAGACACCCATTTGTACTCCACAAATGCGGAGTTCCAAATAGGTTACCCTCTGTAAATGCACAGGTTCGGTGTAAGGACCTATAAGTTAGGAGGTTAGAAAGTGCAGAAGAAGTGGAACTAGAAATGTTGTAGGTCTGAGTACAAGCCTTATTTACGACTTTGTGCCAAACCACAAATTATAAATAAGGCTCGTGGATGGGGTTACCCTAAGTGAGAAATTGACTAAGTGTGAAGGCTATTCACGAAGGGTCTTTACGATCCATAAATATAACTAAGGACTGTAGAATGGGCTCGTGGTTTGATGACTTTAGTTGGTAAGAAATATGGTTTCTGAAGATTGAACTATGAATAAATAGGATGACTAGTACATAAGTTTCTAGACCGTAGTTTGGTCTCATAGATAGAGTCTTGAGATTTAGAAATTTTCCTAAGTGTTAGGGTACTCTACAGACGAGTCGATGACCCATAAACCAATCTATGAGTCGTAGATAGGTCTCATGGATCGACCTTCAGAGATCAAGTTTTAGGAGTTTCAAAAGTTGAACAGGACGAAATCTCAAGTATGGTTTGGTTACATCCCATAATCGGGGTCATGGACAAGATTTCGACAGTCTTAATAAAGAGAATTTTTGTCCATTCTCCATATCCTAAGCCTAAAACTATGTCATTTTGAGATTTATTTTCCTCCCATATCAAATCCTAAATCCTCCTGTTCACTCACATTCACTCTATTCCTAATTCTCTCAAATTTCAAAGGTAAGAACACACAAGGCAAGGGCAAAGGTTTGGATTTCTTTCCAAGAGCTTTCCTCCTCAAATTTTTTAATCCTTTTCTTAAGATCATTTATAGGTATGTGATTTTTATTTGTGGTTTCTTTTACCCGTAAATTTCCTCAATTATTTTCTTTAACTTTTCTTTAAGTTCTTGAAAATTATGAGATTCGTGAGCATGATTTAAATGACATTTTTATGATATATTTATATGTATTTTAATCTCAATGATGTAATATGAAGATATATCATGAGTTCCTATGACTATTAAGTTGATTATTATGACTTCATTATCTAGGAATTTTTCAATATTGATGTGGGCTATTTAATCTTGGTTTTAACGTTACGTATTTTATCATGTTCATGATTTATACCCTTGAATCATATGATTTTAGGTCATTGCATAAGCCCACTAAGTTCATGATGAGTTTTGCATGATGTTAAAGATGAGAGTTAAAAGTAAGTTTTAAAGTTATGAATGTTGTCAAAGATGTAAGTATGTTGCAAAGCCCTTAATGATGTTATGATGGACCCTCAATGTGAAAGGTCAATTCTTACTTGAGTGGATCTTAAATTGATGAGCTACTCCTATACATTTCTACTAATGATTCTAAGTTACAATTGCATGATTATGCTAGTATTTTAAAGTATTTTGTGGGATTGACTTAGCACCGAATGAGGCATTGAGATGGGGTTCTGTAAGGGAACCCTACTAACAACCCCTTGTTTTATTAACTATGTGCCACCATAGGAGCCTTTGTAGGTTAGGCTAGTGGATCCACAAAATCTCTAATGATAAAGAAAGATTTATGCTTAAGTTGACAGAGTTCCACCTGGCAAGTGGTCTCCCCGTGCCAATGTACGGGGTTATGTTGGATTTCATGTAGTAGCGCACATGGTCTTATATGTCAGCTTATGATTCAATGTCTTTGTTTCATCACATTTGTTTTCATATGATAGATTGATTCTTACTTCATATTGAGCTTTATTCCTTGATCATGTTTAAGCATGTTTTGAACGATGACATTACAATTCCATGCAGGGAGACTTCTAAATTTTATGAATGATGGCATTACAATTTCATGCTTACATTGCATCTCACATACTTAGTATATTTCGTAGTAATCCATATTTTGCCTACATTATGTCATCCCGTAGAGACTGGTTCTCCACCATGGCACGTGGCTAGCTTTTGATGACCAAGACTAGTAGCTTTGGTGAGCCCTTATTCGAGGATTTCACCCTTTCCTTCATGTCAGTACCTATGAAGCATTTATGTAGCTTGAGTTATTGTTGGAGATTTTACTTTCTATCTTATTTTAATGACTTTTGTATTTGAGGGGAGCTTACTTATATCATATCCCGCTAAGTCTTTATGTAGATTGGTATGATTGGATGTTGTGTTTTGAGTTGATTTTTTTCATATTTTCCAATGTTTGAATGATTCCTTTAGTCTCATTCCCCACTTTATATTTCTCATTATGTTGCTAATTACGTATGAATGCTTGATGAATGCTAAGATATTTGGGTGAGGTGCCTTCGGGTCCCTTATTCATCGTGTTATGACTAGGCCCTAGGCTTGGATCGTGACATTCAGACTGAATACCCTCCATGAATACGAAGGCCTCTTCCCAAATGCAAAGGTCTAGAATCCCCACACTCTGCAAACACGGAGAATAATTATGGGCTGCACTAGTAGCCCTGCATCAGAAAGCCAAGTTTGGAAAATTTCTCCAACAAGGGCCAAAATTCATTCGAAACCCCATCAACACAAATAAAATAGGCTACCTAATTAGAAATGGCATTTCAGAATCAACAGAATCAGTGAAATGACCATCGAAGGTCGTCTCATCAAAATATTGACCAAATTTAACACTTTCAATAATTTAACACATAAAACATAAATGATCAAAAACTCATTCCAACCACCTCAAGAACTGAACCAAAGGTCATTCTAGACCAGGCTCGGTATACTGAAGCTAATTGCGCTGTCAAAATTTTCATAAAAACTCATTTACCCTAAATGTTGATCGAAGTCAAACTTGGCCTAAACTTTAAAATTAAAATGCCTAACTACATAAACTCAAAACAAAATCCCTAAAACTCAAACCAACCTTCCTTCTAGATCAAAATAGACCTTTTGTCGTTGAAATTGTCAAAATTTTCATACGACACTCGATCTTCGAATGTTGACTAAAGTCAATCCTTTTTTACTTAAGGATTTTGAAAAGAGGAAATCTAGCATAAAATTCTCCCAACCACCACGAGGAGCACATCACCCATCCCAACACCATACAGGCGCCATAAAGAAATTATGAAAAGAGGTAAAATGGTAAAATAGCACAAAAGTACAAAAATAACCTTGAAGGTCATTACACAACTGTGAAATTTAACGAGCTACAATTACTAGTAATTGTACAATTGACTTAGGGAAAAATATTTGTACTTGTAGAAAATGAAGGTTCACTAAAATTCATTGCAAACATGTCATTGCAGTAATTTGGACTAAAAAGGGATAGCATTCGTGACTTTGTTCGTGATTGTTACAAGATTAAAACAAATATAGAAGAATTTGTGAAAATTTAATTCTTTTACTGAATGGACCACAAATGTGACCTAAGTAAAGTTCCTCTTCTGCCTCCACGAAGAAGATAAAAATTATGAAGAAAAAAAAAGATGAAATTGGAGTTAGTCGAGCAGGGATGAAAAGAAAGCAAAACTCTCTAGATTGTAGTGCATGTCACCATCCTAGGCACAATTTAAAGACTTGCAAATATAACATTGTGACTCTTGAAACTACCACTTCATTTCGTCAGAAATTACATGTAATATCAATTTTCATATTGCAGTTGATTTTTAATTTATTAAATTAAAAGTAGCATAAACATTGTGCTTGTTATTAATTTTTAAGGTCAAAAGAAGACCATAAGAAGTAGAACAAGAGAAAATAGAGCATACCAAAGGAGAAATCAGATCAAATTTTGTTTGAGAAAATTCTCAATGTACACAGCAAAATGAACCTATTCGTTAAAGTTGTAACAGGTTTTTTGGGGTAAAACTGACTCACTCTTAACATATACTTGTTGGTCATTTATGCTATTTCTCTATTGATATTTTTTTACCGTTATGATGCTTTTCTAGTGAGTTTGAGATTATTTTTTTCTTATGCATTGCAGATGATGATATTTTGCAATTGTTGTTTGTTGATTTCTAAGTTGGAAGAAAACCATTTTGTTGTTTTTGATGGTGTAAAATCCTGAAGTTACTTAGTTGTCGTATTTTTTTAGTTGGTTTTTTATTAAAATCACAACAGTTTGAATATTTTTTAAAATTTAGCTGTTATTTTTTTATACAATATGAATATTGTCTTTGTTGAAATTTGCATGTTATTGTTGTTGAAATATGACTGCAATTTGATTGTTGTTTCAGCTAAAAGTCAGCTGCTATTTTTGCTTTAAAATGATTATTGTCTTTATTGAATTTTGTGGTTGGTGCTGAAATTTGACATTAGTTGGTCTTTTATTATTTTTTAGATTATAAACTGCTATTGAAATGAAATAAAATGTTACTAAAAATTTTCCATAATTATAATAAAAATTTAGAATCTTCTAAGTATCAATTTTTATAAGGATACTTAACTAAAGAATATGATCAATCACAATGAAACAGAATTGTGAAACAACTTTATTAAAAGTAAAAATGTTATTCATTTATATCTTACCCATTCATTATATCTCCTATATCTATAAGTGGAAATAAGTTGCTCAAGCAGGTAGCAGGTTAACATTCTTGTTTGAGCACCTATAGCATATATTTGTAATTTTATTGTGGTTTGTCTTGTAACGACTCGAAAATTTTAGAACTTCTTAATGGTTGGTCTTGGATAGTTTTGGACTAATTATGGTTGAATTTTGGTAGCCATGGGTTGTATTTAAGTGGACGAATTCAAAACGGACCGATTGGTGACATAGTGAGGCCGGTTGGGACAGTGTACTTTGAAAGATCATAACTTTTGGTACGGGATGCACTATGTGGTATGCTATATATCACATTGAATCTCTTTGAGTTATCTTTGAAATCCAACTGGTTTCACTTAATTCGGAGTTCGTATGAGAACGTTATGGTTAAAACAATGAGATTGGCCGAATTGGAAGGACGCTGGAAACATGTTCTGGAACTAGGTTAAGGGATAGACCACGGACCGTGTGAGGGTCCATGGCCCATGAGAGTGGTCGTGTGATGATCCAGTGAGCCCCTGGTGGCTAAGACCCCATCCAAGGACCAAGTTAAGTCCCACGGACCACCCCACGGTCCGTGAGACACTTCACGGCCTGTAAGGGGTCCCGTGAAGTGGGGCAGAACCTTGGCTAAGGTTTGGGGATGGACTTCGGGACAAGTGTGGCTCCACGGACCAGTACAGAGTCCGTGTGCAGCCACAAGGTCCGTGAGTCCCTTCGTGAAGTGTTCCAGAAAGTCCCCCGAGAGTTCAAGTCGAAGACGAGGCCAAGGCAAGCCAGACGGTCCAGTACACGGAGCATGTACCACTGGATGGCCACTGTACCTTCTGTGAGGCACTGTTTCAGTTAATTAGTCCATTTCAATAATGATTAATTCATAATTTAATTAAATCATATACCCTTTTAGGCTTTCTAAGGTCTCCTAAACCCCCTAAACCTAATCCTAAACCCTTTTCATCCATTCTAACACTCTTCAATCCATTTTGAAATTCTCTCAAACCTCTTGACCTCCATTGATGAAAGCTTGAAGAAATTTGGGGAAAATCATCTTGGTTGTGAAATCCTTCAATTCTCTTGGTCAATTTCAAGGTATGTGGGTTTGATTCATGCATTCTCTTTAATCCATGAAGATCCAAGAACCCTCCTCTTTAAATTATGATTTTAAGTTTTATTTAAGGTTGGGTTCTTTAAATTTCAAAGTATTTAATTGACTGAGATTATGTATTGTAGAAATTAGGTGATTTAATGTTGATTTAAACTTGAATTATATGAAGATTCAATGGTTTTGATGATGATCAAGTTATACATGTCCCCTTTACTCTTGAACTATGCATGGATAGTTTCTAAATGATGATTTGAAGGTTGAATTAACTTGAATTTCTCATGAATTACTCTTGATTTGAATTTAAAGTATGAATCCTAGTACCCATGATATTCTCATTGTTCCTCATGGCATTGCATGCATGATTCATGGATATTTTGATGAAAGTTTTGATGTGGGCCAAGTCCCAAATATGTTTATGACTATGGTTTTAAACAAGCATGGGTTATGGCTAAGTTGTGATCACATTAAGTCTATGATGTGGCTCTTTGAGCAACATGGGTGTTTACACCAATATGATATGACAAGTATGACAAGTATGGAGCTACTCTTATGCAT